>OMKL01067340.1:0-11043 GCA_900302295.1 Parasudis fraserbrunneri | reverse complement strand
GGAAGAAAACCGAGGACTTGCTAGAGATGGAGTCAGTTTAGGCCCGCATGCACAAGCCCGCGGGGAGGGAGGGGGAGGGAGTTCAAGAGCAAAATCAGAAAGATCTCAAGGTGTCGTCATCATTGGTAGGCTCCATTTCTCTGCTCTCCTGGTCCCCATTTGTGGCCTCGGTTTCTCTGCTCTTTGGGTCAGAGAGTGGAGGAGGTCGCAGGCAGCAAGCGCGGGCTCCTTATCCTTGTTTTCTACATCACCAAACATGAGAGAGATTCTTGGGAATATCTCTCTGGCTGTCGCGATATCAGTATTGTGAGCTATGGAAGACACAGCGGATGGCGTCAGCGGCGCTATCGAGGACATTTTGTTCTGGGGGAGGGAGGGCATTGGGGATGTTCAGGGTCAACGCTTTTTCACCAGCACTGTTCAAGAAGAGTCCGTTTTCCCTAAAAAGATGTGTGCGCTTCCAGGAAAGATCAAAGGTGTCAGTAAAATTCACATTGTTTTTGCATACAAGCACTTGTCACATGTATTAAGCAGTACAGTTGATTTTGTGCTAAAGTTAATTTATTATTCAGCTTTAATACCACCATGGGGGTAATAGATAAGTCAGCATTGTACCACTTTTTACATGCTTGCGACACAGCAACACAGTCGCTTCGACCCCGAGAGGAATTGTTTGGAAGGTCCTACAGCACTAATGCAGGACTGGTACAAGGTGGGGGTTGGTGGAGGGGGACTTCAATGGCTGCTATTGTAAGAGGTTGACCCTTTTTACGCGTTCAAAGCAGTTGACACTGAAAAACACATCTATTACGCTTCTGTTCCGTCATTCACATGACGGCCTGTGTGAGGGAACCTTAAAATACATCGCCCGCCCCTCCCCCGGCTCCTTCTAGTGTGTCTCAAAGGGTGGTAGTATAATCGTACTGATAGCCATGAATGGAGGTTTTGTTTTTAAGGGGAGGCTCAAGCTCTTTTGTTTTGTAACATGGGAAGAGCGGCAGTTGGCGAGGATGGTGGTGAAGACAACACCAGGCCGACCTTATTACCCGTGTTGGGGAGTAGTTTCACGACATGTACTTAAACTGTCAGTTTCACTACATGTTGCAGTAGCTTGCTTGTAGTTCAGCTAAATGTAAAGTGGCATAGTGATTTCAGTAGTTAATTACTTTTTTTTATTTTTTATTTTTTTACTTTTTTTTTTTACATTTTACAGACAATTCTGAGTCAAAGTTACGTATTTGTGTTGGCATTTGATGTGTGTTTACAGATTTATTACCTTTGAAAAATAAAAGCAAATGGTCAGTTTGTTGTAGGTTTGAGTGTGCTGTGTATCTTTGCCTTGCATGGAATGTTTGAGGAACGGTTACCATGGCTACGTGCTGCCTTGCTGGAAGAAAGATTCTAAACATTCTGTGAAAAGTTGACAGTTGGTCAAACTACATACTATATAAAATATATTACACAGAATAATATTGCTGTATTGTTTGTTTATAATTCAGAAGTATGACATTTAGACTTGGTCCTCAAAGTGAATGGAAGTGAAAGAGGAGCCTGACACCTGGGAGGACTGGTGGTGTTGACAGCGGATGACAGGGACAGCAGTGGCTGCTAGCTTACTTGTAGATTACTTTAGACAGAGGTAAGACTGTTCCACTAAAGTGAAATATGCCTTTAAGCTTTAGCAAACTAACCACTCGATGAGAAGTTCACCATGGTCTACCTTATCCGTGGGCTATAATTCACATTGCTGCTTTTGGAAGACAACCTTACACAAAAATAAAACTCCCCAGGAATAGGTGACAGGAAAAACAGATTGATTTTCATCTTCGCACTCGTGAATTTCTTTAGATAAGCAAATGGGTTTTGAGTGTCAGTGTTCCCCTTTGGCTGACCGGTAGATGTTTTGTTTCCCATGCAGGAGACCCGGGTTTGAAGCCAGGTTGATTACAGTGGTGCCGTGTTCCGGACGGGTTTCTCCGTGGGGGGAGATCAAAGGGGGTTTAGTGTACCTAATATCTCCTCCGTGAACCTAACCTAAACCTAGTGAACCTGAGCCAAGTGAACCTAATATCTCCCCGGCCATCTGGTTGCCTTTTTTGCTGACTGGAAGGCAAAAAAAGGAACACAGTAAGGCAAGCTGTACAATAGGCTAGTCCACCTGTAACATTGAATGATATATGAGAATAATTTGTTCTAATAGTAATAGGGTAATATTTGTTCTAATGGTCTAAAATCTCAACATTACATAAAGAAAGTTTATTAGATATAAGATTCCAAAAGCAAAATGAAGTCACAATGGTTCAGGATGTTTCCTGTTTAAAGACTGTGCCTAAATGTCGCGTATAGGCTTAGGTGGGGAGATTTAAGGGTAAGTGGTGGCATCCCCCTTGCCTAGCCAACGCTAAGTAATCACCCCCACCAACCCCTCTCCTCTAATTAGTAGAGATCCTGCGGTGGCTGTATATACGGTGTGTGTGTGATGTCACAGGCATATTCCATTCTGGTCGAGGGGGTGTCTGGATTAACGCAGCACGCAGTGAAAAATAAACAGGCTACCGTTACTTATTGTGATTGGGTGGACCCACTCAACGTAATTAAACAAGTGATTTCTGTTAGGACCGAGATGGCTTTTTACAGAATGTCAATATATTTGTTTTAATGAAATGAACATTGCTACATTGTGCTTAATTAATTGATTTAGTCTGTAAATGGGGCCGTCTGTTGGGAGTGGCTTGATAATAGTCTACCAATACTCTTTGTTCTTTTAAGTAAGGTGAGAGAAGAGCAGGTTCCTGTTGGGCTGTTTGTTGGTTTCGTTTCGTCTGTCATGTGAACGTAACCTTGCTGCAGCATCGATAGGTCGAATTGCTCATAACGCACCGCGTCAATCTGCCCTCTGCCGCTCTACCGCCTGTTCAGTTTCTCAATGACAAGGTCTCTCCGGATTAATGTGTGGAATTCCTCCTTGGACAAGGACGCGAACCCGTGGTAAGCAGCGGCGCCTATAGTGGGAATCCAGAGGGGCAAGGTGAACGCTAAAAATAAGCTGCTGCATCGGAAAATACTTTTTTATAACAAGCTTATCTGGTGCACACTCTCATCACAGTCGTGTCCTGTGTCTGAAGACTGTCTTACGTGCCCCATCCTCCCTTTCCAATTTAGTGGTTTACCAGAGCCTAATTCTTATCAGTCACTTTTGGCATCATGCCTGGCGCTGGTAGTGTACTCAGCTGTAGTCATTGACTATAAATGACTACAAATGCATTCCGCTATAAGTTACCTCCCCTCCCCCACTGGTACCCATATTCTTATTCAAACCAGACCCACAGAAGCACAGTACTAATGAGGAGGAAGTTATCAGAGGTGTGGCTTGATTGTACCGCTGGCATACTTGCGGGCTCCGTCGCGCGTCATTCAGTGAGGCAGACACGCAGCCAACTGAGCCGTTAATCACAGCCCAGTCATACGGTCGGTCAACTAAGACCGATAAACTTCTAATATTCAGTCAGCCCATGGTCGATCCGCTATGGCTCTCAACATCCCAGGAGTGATCGTTATGGTGCTTTTCTACCTGCTGGTGCTGGGCACCGGCATCTGGGCTTCCTTCAAATCCAAAAGGGAGGCAAAGAAAAGCCAGGGTGACAAAACCGAGATGGCCCTTCTGGGCAACCGGGGCATCAACTTGGTGGTGGGAATCTTCACCATGACCGGTGAGTAGGATATGGCCGCATTGGGGGGAAAACTGGAGAAACTGGTCAAATAAGAAACGGGAACTGTTAATGTTTGAATCATAGAGGAGCTTGTAGACATTGATCAGAAATACTCTTATTGGTGTTAATTTATACAGTAAATAGATCATAGTCTCTCAGTTTGACTCAACCCTGTTCAGTTTTCGATGGGGTGGGGGGGTGTTAGTGACTCAGTGACTCAGTGACTCAGTGCATACACAGGATGTTAACAGTTGCAGTAGTACACAGTGAATGGAAGTGGATGTGTGCAGTCACTCCTCCTCCTGTACAGTAGCCTAGACACATTGGTTACTATATCATGTTACAAGCTGGCTGATAGTTAGTCTTCTAACCTGAATTTTTTATTCCTGAATATGTGTGTGTGTGTGTGTGTGTGTGTGTGTCACACAGCTACATGGGTTGGAGGGGGCTTTATCGTCGGCACAACAGAGGCAGTTTACAACCCATCTATGGGATTAATCTGGGCTGTCATGCCAATATCAGCAACCCTGTGTTTCATTGTCGGTAAGATGCTCATTTAAATAGAACATGTGACTGTGTGTGTCTTTGGCACGAAAGTAGCCTAATCTCGATGTCGGCAAAACCATAACGCATGACTCGGAATTGGTGGCCGCACTCTTCCTCATTTTATCATCGAAAAAGTGTTGCTGATTTAAGGCTATTTGATCAAGAATGGTGAAATAGTGGCTACATATTGCTGAGTGTGGAGATTACGGGAGAAGTTAAAGTATGCATTCCAGTTTCATGTGCGTGTCACATGAGAAAAACAGGAATGATCCTTTAACACCCCCATGAATGTCCATTGACAGAAAATGTCAGTTTTCCCATGTCCCCCCCCCCCCACACACACACACGCAGCCTTGTTTTCACAGCAGTTACAAAGTCTGCTTTACTACAAAAGGCCATTAGTATTATTGGTCTATATCAGGGTATGCACTGATACCAGTTTTTCACTGTCAATACCAATTCTGAGTACTAAACTTTCAGTATCGGCTGATACAGAGTACCGATTTCATCCATTTACTGAACAGTAGAGATTTAGACTGTTAGTTTGAGATAGGCTAGTGGACAAAAACAATTGAGATATAATCTATTTTTTGGTCTCCATCAGAGAGATCTAACATTTTATGCCGGAAATGAAGAAAATCAAGAAGCTTGGTCTGAATTTCGTGACATGTTGCACAACGGCTTCTGATATTTTAGCCTTGGTGAAATTCTCCGATGCCCTGTTTCAGCCTGGTATCCCGATAATCTGATACCAGTATCTGTGCTGTTACAATATTTAAATATGTGAAGTGTTTTTTTTTTTTTACTCTGCTACTACAGCTATAATCAGTTTCAAAACGGCAGCAAACGTGACAGTGAAAAACGCAGCCCAAAGCGTGGGTGGGGAGAGGATCATAAATCATAACCAGTTAAAAGTTCTGTCATGGTACGCATTCACAGGGAGATCGAGGAGATAGTGATATATTATTGCGCAATCCACACTAAATACCCATTCATGACTTTCGCCATGGCTGCTCTGACGCTCCTGTTACTGTGTTTAATGAGCTCACATGCTTTTTAACCTTTTACTTTTTTATTTTAGGCCTATTCTTTTAAAGGCTGCAAATGGAGAACTGTTTCGTTACCAGTTGGGTTTGTACTCTCCGGTAACTTGTAAATTAGCCATAGAAAAGACGATACAGGGCCTATTGTGAATCGTGAAAATGTGAATCTCGCGATGTGATCATTTTGGCCATATTGCCCACCGCTACCTGTAACATCGGATTAAGTATGAAGGTCCATTGATTTCAACTTTTTCCCACATAAATGTTCATTATCGAGAAACACCAGCGCGTATGAGTGTCTCCCATGTCCGACACGTGATCTGAAGTCATATTTAAGCGATACCACAGGAGAGTTGGCGCTCCATTGTGATTATTGGCACAATGAGGTCATGGAACGAGGAAGTAGGTCATCACACCAACGCCAATAAACCACCATATAGCATGACCTTGAGGACGTTATTGCCTTTATACAACATAATCCTTTCAAACATAAGATTAAACAAAGACCAAAGCTTTATTTTGGCACTCCACCAACACAAATTAGCTCCCCACGGTGAGGCAGTGTAAGATACTAGTTCCGATACCGCCGTTATAAGCCAATCAGTGCTCTACGTCACACAGCCCGAGAGAGCTCTGCCCTGAGTGCCTCACCACCCCAACGGTAACCCATTACTGACTTCCGCGACCAAATTAGTTTGGAGGAAAATGCTGCTATGACTTTGAGTTACATGTATGAATAGTACAACGAATGACCAAATGTTGAGCTTGTCTGGACATTTATGAGCTATTCAGTGATGCAGCCTTAATCTGCTAAATGAAACCATCCTTTATGTCTCCATTCGTTGTCGTTTGTCGTTCCCATGGACACGGAGTGACTAAATATGGCAGCACAGATGCAGTGACATGACACTTTTTTTGTTTTGCTTTTTAAAAAAAATTTCGGTTCGTATTTCTAAAGTACACTCAAAACGACGGAGGGAACAATTCATAAAACATTATTCATTCAATATGTTAAGGGGAAATACACAAGTATGTAAGTAGCATCATATATGGGGCAGAGCTGTTTGTGACAGTGAAACGTCGTCCCAACCGTCTGCATTTAAGGACGAGCGGTTATAAGCGGCGTCTCTCGCCCCGGTCACAGCGCGTGTTTGGAACGAAACATTTACGAGTGAAGAATGCATCTCGTTGCTTGTTTGCGTGACCCGAGTCCTATTAACGTTTGGACTGTGCTTGGTCCCAGCGGGCCTGGTGGGATGTCTTAACTGTGGGACCACCTCCTTATACCTGACAAATGGATGACACCGTTGATGATGCTGTGGCCATTTTGAATACTGTAGGGAGGAACCTTTCTTCGGGCACCCTAGCACCAAACTGCACTCCCTGAATTTGACACCCCATGTGCTTGGGAGTGGAACTTCATCAAATTAGTTTATTGAAAGACCTTTGGCAGGAAAAAGATGCAAGCAATCCAGTGGGTAAAACAATCTTAAAAATCAAATGCAAATGTATTCAGCTTGTAGATTAGGTACAAACGATACACAAACCATTTATTTTGAGTGACAAATATTAGAATGTATACAAGTTGGATTCCTTCATTTGGCAAACTGTATTGGCTATAGTTGAAGAATTTGTGTACTGCTATGTTTAGTCCAGTGACTCATTTATGTCAGTGAAAATGAACAATGCTCTCCCACAGACACAAGAAACACCGTAAATTGTGATAACATAAAACTGTTAAAGTGAGAGATGGATATCATGGTCTCATGGAATAATGTGCTTGAGCCTCGATGTCAACTCTATAAATAAAAAGTTTACAGTGACGACAAGCTTACATTATAAAAACAAAAGACAGAATTCAAAATTAAGTAAAATTAGGCACAATAAAATCAATAAAATACAAACATAGACACATAAATATACAACAGTAATATCATCAGTTAATGAAAACAACGACAGACTGTGGCTGAACGATTTGTGATTATGGACCTGAACTGACCCGTGAATACCAATATATTGAGTTTTAAAGTGCATTGAGGGACATTCCATGTGTCAGGGACACAAAAGCTAAAAGCAGATTTGCCAAGTTCAGTGCGGACTCTGGGGACTTGAAGTGCAAGCCAGTCACTGGAGCGAGTATGATGAGGTCCAGAGGACCACTCCCAACAATGAAGTAATATAAGGTGGGAGATCTCCAACAATGGCTTTATAGAGAAACAGATGCCAATGCAAATCATGTCTCTCTGCCATAGAGGACCACCCAACCTTACTGTACAGGATACAATGGTGAGTACTATAACTATCACTGGTGATGAATCTGAGGACAGAGTGATGTACAGAATCTTAATGGCTTAAGAGTGGAAGCAGTAGCATGTCTATAAATTACATCACCATAATCCAAGACTGATAGAAAAACTGCTTTAACGACCCTCTTTCTGCTAATCAAAGGAGAGCTGGTTCTGTTTCTGTACCTCTGAACCCCTGATAGTAGAGATTTGCACACCATCATGATCATTATTCCTTGCTCTAGAAAACCGCATGAGTCATTTAGTTTTACTAGCATTAAGAAACCAATTTAAGATCAATAAAAAGCTTCCCGTAGAGCATTAAAAGAAAGCTGCAAGTTCTCATTGGCCAACTGTACAGAGACCGCAACACAATATACAATTGTATCATCCGCATACAAGTGGGCCTGACAACCATTCAAAGACGAAACAATATTAATATAAATAGTAAAAAGGACAGTTATTACAAATTCTGATTGTGCTTGACCCTTTATACTGGTGTTATCAGTTCTCAACCAGAATATGCCTAGAAAATTATCCTTTTTCCATCTTTTCAATTGGATTCTAAAAGAAGCTGTCTATATATGTGATATCACAGCTCCTCGGCTCTGAAATGTCTGACTAGGGGCCAGACAAGCTCTCCGAACTCATATCTGGCTGTGGAAGACTGTAATGAATGACCAATTGCACTGAACCGCCCAATGGCATTAATATGTGGTATATGATCAGTGAAATTCAATGGTGTTCGCCTTTAACAACAAGTAACTGTTGTGTGTGTGTTAGGCTAATTTCAGTCAATAATTCAGTAATACAATATGAGTGTTCATTGTTAATGGTAAGTGGTAAGCTTTGTTCTGATACAGGCCTGGAAGACGTAATGGAGTCACTTTCAAAATGTAATCTGACAATACAGATTTCTGATTACCTGCTCAAAATTAGAGTTAGTAATGTCATCCGCTGGAGTACTCAAGCTCAGTAATGTAACTTGATTACTCTTATTTTTGGATGACTTTGCCTTTAAAGTGGTAATCTGTAAAATCTTCATTTGTGTTTATTTTGGCGATATCTGTTGGTGATATGCAGTCATCACTGTTGCGTTTTGCACTGTATTGACTTGCTTTCCATCTAGAAAATTCATGCTAACCACTGAGTTAGTCTTCTATTCATTCCAAACAAACTGCTGTTGCTGCTGGTGATGTAAAACACATTACTTCCTGTGTGCCGGATGATTTTCCCGGGAATGTCCTACCAGACACCAGTGTTTAGAACAGCCAAGAACTGCAAATGTAAAAACATTCCTGAACTGGGTATCGGTAGAATTACTATTGTGTTAAATCAATTGGCGATAGAGAATGGCAAAATAGACATTTATTAATATGAAAATGTTTGAGATTATTACTTTAAAATGTGTTGAATATGCGGGTAAACATTCCTTCTAATTCCCGGAATGTCATTTGAATCATCAACACCTACAAACAAAAATACATCTCATAATCCAAATACCCTTTTCTCTTCAAGCATGCTTGTGAATAATCCAATAAGTAATGACCCGTTTTCTTTTTCTTTCCCCAAAAGCATCTCTAATCTGATTTCTAACTACTAATCTACTGGGTTTTTTTGTTTTGTTTTGTCTTGCATAAATCTAAATTAACATCTGACAATTTAACCCTTTCAGGTGTAAGTTGGGGGGGGGGGACTATTTCTTAGAATTCTAGAACTTTCGACGGCCAGTAGCCATTGTGACCTCACCTTTTAGAATGCTCAGTAATCAAAATTCTAATCTCGCATTTGCGACGGTATACACATTTTAACTTCATTTCCTTTGTTGGACGGTTGAGGTGGATTGTTCTTCGCCCAGCCGATGAGGGATAGAAAATATGTCACCATGATGGACCCCTTCCAGATCAAGTACGGGAAAGCACCAACGGCGGCTCTCTCCCTGGCTTCACTTGTGTCTGAAATCATGTGGGTGGCTGGAACTCTTATCGGTTTAGGTAAGCATGTGCCTGTTTTTTTTCACCCTCTACTCTGGAACCACCTGGTGTGTGTGTGGTTTTGTGTGTGTGTGTTTTCATTGTGCTATCTGTCCAGTTCTATTGTAGACGCCAATCTGGCCGTCAGCTGAGTACATATGTGACTGAAAGCTATCTGAATATGCATTTACGATGTTTGTCTTCATGTCCCTTACCAGTTTTATCGGAACATTATTAAATCATTAAAATGTGTGTGCGTGCGTGCAGAGGGGCAAAAATCACCATAAAATGGATCTCATTATAAATCACTAGACATGTGCTGACCGAATTTTCAATCCACCTCTTGACCAAGCCCCTAGTCAGAGCTGTTGAGGAGTAGTTCATGTTTTTAGTTTTATGAGAATTACGCCACTATGGGGCAAGATGACTCAGAACTTCACAGGCCTCCTTGCTATTGTAAGCCAAACATATTTGTTTGTTTGGCGGACATCGGACCACATATTCACAGGTAACGAATCATTTCCTGTTTACCATCTGAAATTTTATAGGATCTGGCAGTCATATGGTTTGGTCTATCAATTATCTAAATTACACATTTGAAGATGTTAATCCCCAGATTCCACACAGCATGTTTGGTGAGAATCAGGTGAACAGGCTAGGGGGAGTAGAGTTTTTTTCCAATAATTCAAGATGGTGGAAATTCCAATATGGTGGACTTCATAGGTCCTCATGGCAAAGTTGTTGTGCATGAGTAGACACATCTCTGGATACCAGTTTCATGACTGTATGACTGATGGATCAGGAGATAAACTAATAAAAAAATTGAAAGTTCGGCCTGTTGGTGGCACTAGAGGAAAGGTCATGGGCTTACCAGAATCAATAGGCATCTTCCTCTAGGGGTCATGAATGTGCACAGCAAATTATAAAAGATTTGAATGAAAGGTATTTGAGATACACTAGTTCTAAAATTTAAAATTTGGCCTGTTGATGGCGCTAGTGGAAAGGTCATGGCGTAACCAAAATCAACAGTTCTTCCTCTAGGGGTCCTGAATGTGCCCAGCAAATTTGAAAAGATTCTAATGAAAGCTATTGGAGTGATCACATTCACAAGTAGGATATGAATGTTTGATCTGATGGTGCAAGAGGAAAGGTTGTGGGGTCATCAAAATCAATAGGTTTCTTCCTCTAGGGGTCCTGAATGTGGACAGGAAATTTAAAAAAAAATTGAATGAAAGCTATTCGAGATACACTAATTAGAAAATTGAAAGTTTTGACTGAGGGTGGCGATTTGAAAGGTCATCCTTTAGGGCAGTGGTTCCCAACCTAGGGTCCTGACCCCCACTAGGGGTCGCCAAAGCTCCACGGAGGGTCGCGAAGCCCTCTTGATTTTAAGGGTGTAATAATTTATATATATAGACATATATATATATATATATATATATATATATATATATATATATACACCAAAAATGTTACATTCACTCAT
>OMKL01067316.1:0-11277 GCA_900302295.1 Parasudis fraserbrunneri | reverse complement strand
TTTTAAATTAATCTCAATAGGGATTTTTGAGTTTTTAAAAAGAGCTGCATTCCTCTCACTTCCGAGGCCTATTCAATCCATAAACATGACTGTGGTTAAAAGATACTGCTTAATAAAGACCCGTATTACTACTCTACCATGAGTCCAGACCGTTCTTTACTCCTCCCGACCGTGTCGTCACTCAGAATAACTTAATAATAACTGAATAACTACAAAACACCTACAGCTGTAGCATGGTTGTAGACGGCTGTCTTAATCCGAATGATTGGCTGGTTTTTACGTTGCGGACAGAGGAGAAAACAGTCTGATCGTCGGATCAAAACCACGTTGGGTGAGGCGGTCGACACCCTGTTCTACTGTTCGACACATTTAGACAGGACGTGTTGAAACGGCTCGTTTGCACGTTTACATCCCGGCTGGGACCTCGTGTGGCCCACTTGGATTTCATCCTCAATAGTAAGGTCGTTTTCAAGTAGAGGCAAAGGTAAGGCTGATTTATAAAGAAAAAGTAAGTGGTAATTACAGTTAGCATGCGCCTTTTCCTTTTAAATTGCATTACAGTGAGATTGACATCCTTTCTCTAAAGACGCTGAAACAGACCTAGGTGAAGGGTCTCAGAGAAACGGTCAAATTCAACAGAAATGTGCTTAAACAGAAATCCACATCGGTGTTATAATTCCGAAATCTTGAACTTGAGGTGACAAAGCTCCCTGTAATACACCGGCCGAGACGTGTGAGTAGACTACTGTGGTGTGCGGATGCCTGGTTTAAGCAGCCGCACCTGCCCTGGGTCAAGCTGATAAAGACCAGGGAGCACGGGTGGCTGCACACCTGCTGCACATTGAGGTAATATCAGTGTGCACAGGTTACATCTGCCATCCCCACACACACACACCACACACGGGATAGAGCCTGTCATGACGGCCATTGACATCTGCTCTGGCTTGTAACATCTTGCCTGCTCTTCAATAAAGTGGACGGTTTACAACATCTACCCCATGTCTCTGTGCTGGAGGGGCCCTTTGAAAGCCACTTAGCTTTCTGACTAAGCCTGTGGTAGGGTCAACTGTCACAACTACATATTGTAATAAAAAGACCTACATTTTGTGTTCTGCATAGTCAAACAGAATGAAACACTGTGTGTACTTAAACAGATTTTGGACACGTCACAGGTGTCAAGATTACCTGAAATGACACGTGTGTGGTGACATCACACTACTGAGTTCCACACGAGACGACAGGAAGGCCGGGTAACATCTCACATCCGCCAACTGCCACGACAAGAGGTGTTCGGACATTCACAGTACTCTGTCGCAGACATCTTGGTAGGCAAACAAACGGGTGGATGTAATCAAATAACAGGTGTTTAGAATTAAATGACAGCCACAGCCAATGAGCCGTGGCATTTCGCCATATTGGTAGGCATGATATATCATGAGAATACACTGAATACCTGGAGAGGATAAGGAGGCAAGAGATGAGTATTGACCTCTTTGTCACTTTACTGTCATCACATCTCAGAATCTCAACTGCCGGAGTGATCCTGTATAGCCCGCTGGCAGTGGTGTGTTGTGACCTAATTTTCAACCGATTTGAGTGACGCAACTGTAATTGTGGTACATATTTACCGTTGATTAATATGATGTGCCTATTTGACGAGGGACAGGTGTGGTGGAGCCACCAACCATGAACCTGTGGAGTGTCATCCACCCAGATGGTAGTGACTAGATCTCCCGGAAGGACGTTTTGAAATGTGTTTTTAGTTTTTAAGTAGGGGGAATGTTTATGGTTAGGGTTAAGGTCAGGGATAGGTTTTTAGGTTCATATTTTGGCGGGTTACGGCTCTGCAGCTTGGCTAAAAAGTGACAACCCACGGTAGAGAATCCGCACACCTGGATGAACAGGGTGCTTGCCACGGATAACGTATCAAAAACATAAGAATGGCCAGCGAACTCTCCAAAACGCAGATGCAAATAATGAATAGAATCAATGTTTCCATGGCCAGGCCGTCTACAACAGGGTATCGTGAATGTGATGATCCCCAAGAAAACATCCTACCGGGCAATGGGATCTAGACACTACCTATCTGGATTTACAGAGAGAAAGGCAGGTTAGAGTAGTGGGTTGGGAATGGAGGTCATTTACCAGAGCAGGAGTCACCTTTTTAACAAGGGTCATTGTCAGACAACCAACTTTTTCCTCATCAAACAACAATCTTTTTGAAAAGCTGCCTCTAGAACCAAGAGACACCTTCCTTCCATTCCCGAACAGACCATCCTTCCAGAATTTCCTCTCTTCACGCCGAGTGTCTTATCAAACTATTCTCAAATCAATTCGTACTCTTGTTGAGACAGAAAACCTGCATTTATGTCAGCCAAGATTAGTCTAATGGCAGCATTGCCGCGTGTTAATGAAAGGGCTACCGATCTTCAAATGAAGATCTGCTTCGACGTGACCCCCTATTAACTTTTCTTGAATGTGAAATAGCTTATTTGCCTTTGATGAAAAAGAGACAGGACACCAGGCCCTTTACCATCAATGACACAAATCTAAAAAACAACAACAAAAAAACAACCCTAATCTGACAGATTAATCTGCCATGTGGCCAAATACCACATCTGTATCAGTTCGGACACAAAGCGTACAAATCTGATTCCGCCCGTTTACACAAACCGTACGAATCTGATTCCGCCCGCTTACCCGGCAGTGAAAAGATCCGGTAAGCGCGACACGTACGCCATCGTGTACGTTCCGTGGGTCTGACAGGTCGGGCCGAGATCCGATCTGTGTCACATATCGTCAGAAGATCTGATCTTTTCATTCTCGTGTAAATCCTGCACTCGGTACGTGCCCACATCCACAAACAAGCAGACAAAAGGGACGAGGAGCAACGGTATTCTGGTATTTATATAAGATTCCAATAAAAAGCACAATCACTTTAAAAACAAACAAAACGAAGAGTCAAATATTGAAAAACTGAACTTTTCATAAAACTCTGGAGGGAATTTTCCCCCGCGCCCCCCTTCACAGATACAGCTTCACAGAAACATTAGAATGTAATGAAGCTTCACAATCGGCCACAGAAGGTCGATGGCGGTACTGAGGTAACATGGCAAAGTGTCAGCACCGGGCACTTCTAGGTGCTGGGAAGGAGCACCTCTAGGACCACCGCTCCCTGTGGGTCGGTTTGTCAGTTGGTTTGTCGGTTGGTTGAGCGTTCGCTCGCTTGCTTCATTGGTCACACAGCTGGTCGAGCTGCAGTGGGTTCGTCAGAATTCGTCATCCACGCACTCTTTAACTGCCCACTCTTCCGAGCAACTGAAGCTCTTTTTCCCATCTGAATTAAAGTGACAAATCGAATGTATCGTTTGTTCATGAGATTTTTATCTTACAGCAAGGACAATGAGTGCAGATTTAATTTGCGAGATTAATAGCGAGTTTCGGAAGGGCTGCTCTTTGACAAAATAAAATAAATACGATAATGAAACCAAACAACATTTGGGACCACAAAGGGGAAAGTGTCTTTGTTTTTCAGCCGGCGGGCCCAAACTATAGTACAAAGTATGTCCATACAGTATGATTGTTTAACTTAAAGAGATTTTCAACGCCGCCTGAAAGCGCGAGAGATTCTCCACGCATTGGGCTCCTCGTAACGGTTGTAGAGAGGTTCAAGTTTCTGTTGTTTCTTCTGGCGACTGAGGCGTGTGGGGTCTGCCACTCTGTAAAAGGCCGGCGCAAACTCCACCAGCCAACGAGGATCAATAGTGGTCACCTCCCGCATGTATTCCTTAGTGGTCAGGACCAGCTCATGGTACACTAGCCTGGGGAGGGGTACCAGAAATATGTTCATTAATGAGTATAAAAGACATGAACACCAACGAATCAGTAAAAATAGGTTATGCAGCAAAAGTTCATTAGACATCAAATACACAAAATCTGGTTCTGAATCTTGACTCAGATTTTACTATTATGAAAGAGCCAAGGATGAACCAGCACTCATCGAGGTCCCAGCGACTAAAATATTACTAATACCACATTCCAATACAAATAGCCACATGTAGCATGTCAGAAATCAAAGCAAAGCCTTTTTCCACACACACAGAGGAAACTCTTTAATGGAGAAAAATGGAATAGATCCAATTTCGTCCAAAGACCTAAGCAATGGACTTCGTCTATATTGCTCAGTAAAAGCAACGGATAGGATCGGAACTCGGTATCAGCCGATAAAATATATATATGTGTATGTGTAGTCCTCAGAATCTTGGAAAAGCGAGCATTGTCGCAGCCCCACCCTGGACCCGGTAACCCCCGTTGGTTAACCCTTCCCCAGGAGGTGCATGGACTCACCATTCTGGCTGGCGGTTGAAGAGGGTGCTGGAGGGGTGGAGGTACACCACCTGCTGGTCGATCAGGGTACGGTAGCCATCCTGCGGGTGTTTCCTGGCAGCGTTCCTGAAGTAACCGCTGCAGATGGCTTTCTGTACCCTCACCGTGGCTTTCCCACAGGACACAACGTCCAACTTATGTCTGAGAAAAGGTTCAATGTTATTTGTATACGGTTTGCATCCTTTAGTTTTATACAATTAAAATACAATATGTGTTTTGCATATGATGTGTTGGCTAGGGGCTATATTACAATTTACTTTTTTGGGAATTCCATAATTTTTTAGGCTACATTTACATCATCTTTTGTTTTCACCATAATTTATATCAAGGAAAAAGGACGGGTTTGATGTGGGATTCCATGTCGCGATTATGGGCCAACAGATCAGAATGATATGAATGTAGGACTGGGAGGTGTAACGTATTTTAAGATACAAGTACCATCATGGATCCATGCAGAGGTATGCATTTTTACAATACCGCCGTCAATGATATATACATTTGGTGAAAAAAATATATACATATACATATATATATATATATATATATATTAGTTATTTAATCCCAAAATTGTACATTGCAGCAGTCTTATAAAAGATAAAGTCCACTTCGAATGAAAGAGCACCATGACAAATGTCACATCACACTGTGATTTTAAATAAATAAAAATACCACCAAATATCTTTACACCATCAAAAATAAGAAAAATGTTAGGATATGATATTTTAACCATATCGCCCTGCCCTAACTGAACGTAATAAAATTAGATCAGCGTCATGCATATATATACCTGTCCATGATACTCAACATCTGTTTGCGGATGTCCTGAGCTCTCTTGAGGGAACGAGCCTGAATGAAGTTCTCGAAACACCAGGGGTTGGCGAACTTGTTGTTCTTCCAGGAGTTGTAGACGGCCAGCAGGGTCAGGTGGTCTCCCTCGAGCTGGAAGAACTTTGCTTTCTTCTGGTCGGCCTGGGCCTGTTTGTCCTGCAGAGGGAGGGAAGGAATTTGGTTTTCATTTAATGAAGCTCCTTGCAGTTGAAAACGCACTGCTCTACACTGTTTTTAGTCTGACATACTAAATCTTTTTCATTATTAAGACATTTCAACATTTTTTTCCAACACAATAGGGGGGATTTTTCTTTAAATATCTGCTTAGTACTTTAAGTTGATCAACAATGAATGGTAAGCCAGCCTTTATAGCCAACTTAAGTGGCAAGTAATTCAATTAATAAATAAGCGACAGTAGTTGGCATAACTTACTGCTGCCAGTAGAAACTAAAAGAAATTGCAATATGAAAACTATTCTCTTTAGAGAGGAAAAAAAAGCTTATAGCCTACAGCAATTCAATAATGTGACCATGATGAATGATGTGATGTATAGCTTATATACTGTACCTTAGGTCTATAGAAGATGTTCTGCACAGACAGCATGGAGACAATGGTGAGCATCTCTTCACTGCAGCTCAGGTGGACGGACATGATCAACATCTTACACAGCATAGGCTCCAGAGGGAACTCAGCCATCTGACACATAGAAACAAAGATGTGCTTAGAATCCAATGCATCATTTCAAGAGATACTTATCTAAGCCAATGCACATTGTATGTTTAAGGTGCAACGTGTCAGTCATGTTTACTATTGCATTATTTACAAAAGTTGCAAAAGTTGGTTACGTTTTTTCCGCATACATAAACCTATTTCAACTTCTGTAATTTAACCCTGACAGAAAAGAGCACGCATTTGATCAAAACCTCAAATGCACTGTCTTGACAGTTTTGAGATTACCAACATTTGATTTCTGCTTGAGCAGCAAATCTATTAGCATGGTTTTACCAGAAAACACAGCAGTGTCATCAGCATACATGATGATATTGACAGACAGGTTTCAGTGATGTGAGTCATTTTGTGCAGGTTTATCCATTCCTTACCCTTCGCCCCAGGCGTGTGAGCAGGCCTTCATCATCCAGAGCTCCCAGAGTGTACAGCTGCTCCATGGCTATAATCAGGGTCTCCATGGGAGGCGCATCCATGAAGTCAAATGCCAGCAGATCATTAATCCCCATGGCCTGTGTGGGTTAGAAGAGAGGGAGGGATGTACGTTTAGACATGAAGAGCTGAGGGCCAAAATGTCACCTGGGTGCTTGGCGGCAAGCCAAAGAAATACTTTAGAACATTCATTTAGAAAAGTCAGAAGTAAATCATTGGTTTTTAGGTACTGTGTCATCAAGACCACAACTAACAGGCCATAGCAAAGACCTTTACAATCCAGGTGTGGTGTTGCCATTATGGCCAAATCTATAGCTTATACAGTACCTTGAGAGATAGCACTGTGCTGGCCAAATTGGTTCTTTGAATTTCAGGCACATTGGATGTCAGCATCTCATCTCTGTAAGCCCTCTCAGTGTAGAGCCTGTAACACTTCCCAGGACCAGTTCTGCCAGCTCTGCCAGACCTTTGTTTGGCTTGGGCCTGAGAAAGGGAAAAGACAGAGGTTTCGTTAGGAGATAGGTGCTGTTAAGACATTTTATTCTGTACACTACAATCGTTGAAATAATGTTAATCAATATAACTTGTATCAATAAGTCTGTAATAATCAATAAGTCATCCAGCATGTCACAAAAAGGACATGGACATATTTCATATTGATAAAGATTCTGTTAGGTATCACCACCTGTGAAATCGGGGTCACCACGAGCTGGTCAATGCCAGTCTTGGAGTTGTATACTATCTGCTTGACAAAGCCAGGGTCCACCACATAATAGATCCCATCGATGGTCAGTGAGGTTTCAGCGATGTTAGTGGCGATGATGACCTTGACAAAATGCAGAGACAGAGGATTAGCCTCGATGTTTGGTTAAGTAACAATGGTGACAATGAGGTTTTTAATCCGGTGCTTGCCGTTACCTTTCTGCTGCCCGCGGGTGCAGGGTCGAAGATCCTCGTCTGCATCTCGCTGGGCAGGGCAGAGTAGACTGGCAGAATGATCAGTTCAGGCACGTCGGGCCCCAGCGACTTCATCCGTTCATACAGGATCTCACAGGCTGTGTCAATCTCCTCCTGACCAGTCAGAAACACCAGGACGTCACCTGGAGAGAAGAGAAAAGATTCAACATTTAGGCCTTGAATCTTAACATCTTCTGAAGGCCATTCCAGCCAGCGACACTGTGGTGTGTGTATATAGCATCAAGTTTAATTAGAAGAGCATGGCTGTTTTCCCAAAAGTATTTGTGTCAAAATAATCTTTGCTCCATTGTAGGTCAAGGGAACAGAGAGAATCTTGGTGACAGGATATTTATGGGAAACCCAGTTCAGTCTTAACAAAAATCTGTGGGGTGTAACACTCAGGGTTCACTCCGACACAATACAGTTTTGATTCTTAAGGCGACAATTCAATATTTGGCAATGGCACAAAATTTCCTATAATGCAAAACAATTGGATTTGATTGAGTAACATATGATCGATATGACTGATGATATATTGTGATCCAGCTGGCACATTCATTTAACAACATTTCTGTCAGGTCATCGACACATGCAACCAAAATAAGAATGAGAGAGCGTGGGAAATAAAGTATTAGCTATGTTCTTTTTCTGCTACAATTCAAAACAGAACTGCAATATATATTATCAATATTATCTGAATCCAACATCTATATATACATTGCATCGATTTAACTGGATCGTTGTCTTTCAAATTGATGTGATCGTTACACCACTAGAAAAAAACAACAACAACAAAAAAGGGTACCATTTCTAGAACGGCCATACCTGGAGGCTCAGTCAGGTGGATCTGCATGACGGTGATGAGACTGGCGTCCAGGTAATCCGTCTCCGGTTCTTTGCAGTAGAGAACCTCCACCGGGAAGGTTCTCCCTGGTATCGTGAAGATGGGAGCCTCAAAGAAATACTGGGAGAACTTGACGGCGTCCAGCGTGGCGGACGACACGATCAGCTTCATGTCCTTGCGTTTCAGTATCGTCTAAAGAGGGACGGGGCAAGCGAGCGCATTTTACCTCAGACGCAAAAAGGGTATTTGAACAGGGGTTAATGGCAGCCGCTAGCCAAATGCCGATTCATTTGTCCAGTCTAGACACTTTGACAGGTAAACAACCGGAATTGATTCAGTTCTAAAATTCAGTTTGGCTGGTATAATAATGGAAGTGTCCGGTGAATTTATGAATTCATCAGTCACCGTGGCCGGCGGCTGAAAAAAATAATCAAGAACCTTCCCTGTATTAGAATGCAGTATCACTTTAAATTCCTAATGGAAAACTTTTAAAACAGTCAAGGACCTTTTTGAGCAGGCCGAACAGCACGTCAGTGTGGATGGTTCTCTCGTGGGCCTCGTCCAGCATGATGAGGGAGTACTGACTCATGTCCGGATCCAGGAGACACTCCCTCTGCAGCATGCCGTGCGTCATGTACTTTATCACCGTCTCGGTGCTGGTGCAGTCCTCGAACCGGATGGTGTAGCCCACCTGGAGAGGGGAAAAAAACAAGAGTGGGTTGAGGTTGAAAACTCCTCCAGCTACAGGTAAGTTTACTGTATAGGATGCCCTATGCTTGAACGTGTTTGTGCTCAGGAGGCATTGAAATGTGGAGAATGAAGATGAGGCTCAATATTGAAAGGTGTGGGGCCGTTGACCAGACTTGAAAGAAATAAAAAATGTAATAGAAAAAGGTTTGATTACTTTGTTGTAGCGCAATGGATAGAGTGAGGGTTAGGGGTTTGATTCGCGCTGGGGCCATCTCGTTTCCGTAAAAATCCATACTAAAATGTGTGTGCAGTGCATGTATGGTAATCTGACTGAGGGACTTTGGATAAAAGTGTCCTCCAAAATGTATTAAGGTTGGGCATAAAATGAATCTACCAGACTGCCAAAAAAGCACGCTGGAGCAAATGCTCTCCCGAGTAACTGAAACAATCACAAGTGATGGCTGACAGGTCTGGCCTTTAGCCGAGTTGAGGTTTTTTCCATTCATGCGGATGATCTTGCACAGCTTGTTGAGGTGACTCACCTCCTGGCCCAGACAACAACCGTACTCCTCAGAGACCCTCTTGGCCACAGACATGGCGGCTACACGACGGGGCTGAGTGCAGCCTATCTTCCCCCGCATGGTGTAGCCCGCCTCGGCCAGGTACTGGGTGATCTGAGTGGTCTTCCCGGAGCCCGTCTCTCCCACTACAATCAGAATTTGGTTGTCATGTACAGCCTGTAAAAAACAAAAGGGGGGGGAAGAGAAGAAAAGCACATGTTTTGTAGCACAGGTAATTAAAAGTATTATCAGATTTATCCAAATTTGCAGGTGTCTCTTGAAAATGAGATACTTCCTCTCAAGATACTAACCTGGATAATTAAAAGGCTGAAGTAAGTAAGTAAGTAAGTAAATAAGTAAGTAAGTAAATAAATAATATTTAATCTCAAGAGACTAACCAGGATAATTAAAAAGGCAAAAGTAAATAAATAAATAAATAAATAACTCTTCACCACAACAGACTAACAAGGGTAATACAAATACAACAAAAACACATCTTTTTGATGCTTTCACCTGTACGAGCTGCTCCTTGAGCTTGAAGATGGGCAGGCTCTCTCTCTGCTCCAGAATAGAGAGCTCTGTCTTCTTGCCGTAGGAGACCTGGTTGCCCCCGAAGGCATATCTTTTCCACTCTGGAAGATCAACAGGCATCGCTCCAATGCCTCTCATGTTGGCAGCAATCTGCCTCCCTTCATCTGTGCAGCGGAGAGGAATACGGAGAGGAATACGTTAATCACCGTACGTATCCTCACGTTCCCGTTTTTCCTTTCTGTGCGCGTTTTGAGAGTTTTACGACACCTGTGCGCTCGTTTTGTCCTTTTCCCCCCCTTTTTGCACTGGAACCGAGCTACCATGCTGTACCAAAACAATTACCACAAACACCGTTGCGTGGCAATAATAAACTATCTCGTATGTTTAATGAAGACATTGTATGATCTACCAAATAAATAAATAAATAAATAAAAAGATGTAAAAAAAAATGTTTCTCTTTAATATTTCCTCAATCTTGTCCATGTCAGCAGTGAGTCAGAGCAGAGGGAAGGTTCTGGTAAGATCCATCCACCCTTACAAAATGCTTCTTTTTATTTTTTTCTTCTGTTTTTTTTTTTTTTTTTTAATTAAGATGAATTGCCATGATATCGAACTTCCAAACAGATCCCCTTTTGTTAAACTATGAGTCAGATCCAGTATCTAAGGCTGGAAGGAACTCGTTCAACCCCCGTAATCTTCTAATTTCAACCTCGGGCTATGGAAGACACAGATACGCAGTGCATTACGCCTCTGCAAGCCACTCTAAATTAACCCTGAAACCAGATAATGATCTCCAGCTATGCCAAGATAATCCAAGTGGGTAGTACTACAACACTGGAGGAGGTCTGGCTCAAGATGGATGAAGGCTTTAATTGATTTTTTTTTTTTTGCTTTTCATTAGCCTCTGCCCCGTGATAAATGGGGTTTCTTCTTTTAATTAGCTCTCCTCAGTGATAACCGTCGTGATTTTAAAAGCCGACCCTCTTAAATAAAACGCATATTTAAAATACACTGCACACACCTATCCGTTTGGCATAATTGCCCCATTTCACTTTTATGTCACCGCACTGCAACACGGGGTCGAAAAGGGGGTATGTTCAAAACGGCGACCCGGTGAAAATGTCAGCCGTCCAAGACTCAGATAATCTGGTGTTGGGCTACTTTACCGTGGCATAGAGTGGAGGACAACGGAATAAGAGTTTAGTCCGGTGGCTTAAAAGCACAGGTTTCCCTAGCCGTTTCGAAGTTTCCCCAAGGTTTCCGTACTATGAAGGCTTACTCACCGATGCGGAAGTAAACAGCTGCTGGGGCTGACCTGGGGCC
>OMKL01067302.1:0-14920 GCA_900302295.1 Parasudis fraserbrunneri | reverse complement strand
GAGGGAGGGGAGAGAAGGGGGGGGGGGGGGGCGAGAGAGAGAGAGAGAGAGAGAGAGAGAGAGAGAGAGAGTATGTGTGTGTAAGAGAGACACAGCAGAGCAAGGTGAGCAGGTGATGGGTGCTGCAGAGCTGCTTCCTACAGAGCTGTGAGTCAGCAGTGTCCAAAACAAGCTCCATCTATGCAACTATAGGATTTGCTCTGCATTGTGGCAACATGGGCCCGATACAGTATGATGTAGAATTTCCCAATAAATGATGGGGAAACCCACCGATGGATCTCTTTTGCTTTATCATTTATATTCATGGTCATAGTTATACAAGATGCAACTGCGATGTTAAAATATTCACTTTCACCTTTTTTACTTTTCTGCTACACTTTTCAGATTTTCTGTTATGCAAATTATATACATTCACATACCATTTCTGTAACTTGAAAGAGGACCACAATGGAAATAAGTTATCCTTTAACTTTATTGTGTTATCCTCAACATTTTTGACATAGTATTTGTCACTGTGTATGACCTTTTATAGATATATTGTTGATATGCCAAATAAATAAATAAAACAAATCTAATCAAATCTCCCAACAAGGACACACGTTGTCATAGATGCATTCTCTCATAGATTGAATTTACACAAAGTGCCATGTTTTTGAGCCACCACTAGGGGCAAAGTGTGAGGGAATTACTGAATAAATGAATGAATGAATGTGTAATGGAAATTGCATTACTGTGCTATTATAACAACCCACCAACAGGAGGTTCAAAGAGTTGTTCTTGTGATTCTCTGAACGTCTTTTCTTGACTGATCTCACCTGGGCAAAGGGAACTAAGCAAACAGAAATTTCCACCACAAATGAATGATTGAGTGAGTGAGTGAGTGAGTGAGTGAGTGAGTGAGTGAGTGAGTGAGTGAGTGAGTGAGTGAGATTGACGGTCACAGTAACGGTAATTTGCATCTAAAAATGTCGGTAAATGGAGTGTGCCAGTCACATGGCACTCCATACATCAGACCAGAGCATCTGGGTACTTTGACTCTACTCACAATCACGCCTACTTTTTTGGGGAAAACACAAACTCCATTCCTGGAGATCGCTACTGGATTTGTCCAGTATAAAAAATGTCAGCAGCACACTTACATATTTTGAAACACTTGTTTTGTTAATGCATGAAGTTCTGTCAACCAATTAACTTTGCAACACTATCCGCCATCGAGCGTTCGTGCCATTGTGAAAAGTTATGTTTGATCAGTCTTCAGGCATGCCCCATTCAGCGGCAGGAGATTTTCCTATTTCCCAGACTGGGAAATGAATCTCCAGATGACCTAAAAGTAAGAGGTAATGACTGTTTCTGGGACTTGGCAGGCTTTGGTATGATTTGTGTCTGTTTGTTTTGGCCTTGAGTTGTAGATTGTGACCAAATGGTGCCTCTCACCTGTTCATCCCCCCCAGGTGTTCCACCAAAGAGGCCTGGCTGGTGAATGAATTAATGAATGATCATTGTATTTATATAGCGCTTTTCAAGACACTCAAAAGCGCTGCCTCCTTCACCACCACTGTGAAGCACCCTACCTTGGGCTACGCAGGCTCAATGGCTGCCATTTTACTGGCACCAGGCACACATCACACTACACAAGGATTGATATCAGTCAATTAAGGGGGGGGGGGATGATTAGGTGGCCTTGATGTCAGAGACCTGATTGGGACTTTGGCCAGGAACGTCGGTGGCAAAAGAATTTTGCCCATTCATTTTAAGTGTTACAGACAAGCCAGAGTCTATTGGCTTTTTTGACTGGAGGCCATTGTGGGCGGGCCTAAGAAGTTAAAATCCTGCCAACAGTGAGTTTTGTGTTGTTGCCCTAAACATGACAGAACACTGGGGAAGGAACTGGGTGGAGGGCCACACAGAGTCTGACGCTTGGCAGGAGAAACACTGACTCCCCAGAGACCGTTTAATGTTTGATGTTTACATCCGTTTAGTGTTACTGTGTCATCACATCTTTCTAAAGTACTGGTAATAATCTAGAGCATTGTCATATTAATAAATGCCTATTGTCCCACTCTCTATCACCAATTGATATAACACAACAGTGACTCCACCTGTACCCAGTTCACAAAATGCTTTCAGGTTTGCTGTTCTTGGCTGCTCTAAACACTGGTGTCTGGTAGGACATTCCCAAGAAAATCATCTGGCACACAAGAAGTGATACGTTTTACGCACTAACCTATAGTGGTTACCCTTACAGCCAAGTAGTTTTCACTACTGAGTGGGGCTGGTCTGTACTATATTCATACAGCGATTTGATAAAGGTGGGTCTCTAAATCATTCCACATATTCAGCCCAGAATACTCTGCAAAGTGATACAAATGGTCAAATATTGTGTAACTGCACTTGCAAAAGTTGTACGAATTAGCAAAGGTATAATACTCTCTACCTAACAGCCTTAGCCTACAAAACATGTGAATGGCATTAAAATAATCTACTCCACAGTGCACACAAAGTAGATTTCAGCTGTCTTCAGTCAGCTTGTACAGACAGGAGCTTGACCCCATTGACTGACGAGCAGGAGCTAGTTCGAGGAACAGCACTGATTGTGCTGAGAAAGGACTCTACCGATCAACAACATCATTGGTAAGTAGAAAATAGGGGTAGGGGTCCAAAAATCTGAACTATCCCTTTAAGTCAAAGAAAGCCCTTGTTCTAACTGCCACAGTCAGCATTGGTTTTGGGTTTCCCCGAGACAAGCGGTTTCATTGAACAAAGTACTGCTGGTCTGTGACAGCCATAAGACATGTCCAGCGCAACAATAGATGGATTTTCAGAACAGGGACCCAAATGAGAATTTTTCTTTTTCATTGTGGGACCCGGGCTCATTGAAACTTAATACAACTGTTGGGGACCCGCCAGAAGAAGGCCTGCGACCTATTTGAAGCACAGTTATAGCAAGAAACCAGGGTTTAGAACGCTAGCATTGGTGAACAAGGATATTGCAGACCGCCCCGTTGTTTTGATCCGTGCCATTACGTTGCTGTCCTCCACAAACAACTTCCTCTCAACTGTACAATCGGTCGAACACAACACTATCATTAGTGTGAAAAATGACTGGGTCACGTTAAAACGTTGCTGTGCCTCTGTTGCATTCTCTCCAGTGTGAAATAACCAAATACGTTGGTTCAAACTCAAAGGCAGCATAGGTTCTCATGGGCCAGGCTGTTCCTCGCGAGGTAGCCTCTGGCATGAGCACCAATCTGGCCACACAATGGGGAGGGTTAGGGTTACAAGCCAACACCCATAACACCCATTTCTCTAGGGGGAAACGAACACCTATAACATCTCAAATGCCCTGCTAAATACACGTGTGGAATGTACATATTCTAAAAGACTTATACAAGCATTAGGAAATGTTTTTTTCTTCTTCTTACAAAGTTCAATGAGCACTAGCAATAGTCAAACGGCAAACATGAGTCCTTAATGTGACCCAGTGGCCTGGTATTAAAATGGAAAACACACACCTTGATTCAGGGTGGTAGTGAAGGTGAATGCACTGTCTGGTGAAAACTCGACATAAAACAAAAACTCATTCAAAATCTTGAACATGTGCAACTCTGGCTAAAGCGGAATTTAAACTCGGACGTCCAAGTGTCGCCGATGCTTCGCCCAAGGTGTCGCCAGTACCGCCGTAGGCCAAGGAGCCTGCTGGCAAAGCCTGCGTGCACCCCTCCCAAAATGTAGATGCACGTCAGGCGACGCAGCACCGCGAGCACTGTGACTGGCCCACTTGCCTTGAAGGCCAATCGCACCGCATTTATCCCCTTGCTCTCGCGTGGACGAGGTATTGGCGAAAAGGTCGCGTGGATCTATGAATGCGCAACCCCCCCGCAACCACTGCTGATAAAGAGCCGACGTGGAAGTCCAACTGGGGGGGTGACCGATGCGTCGCTGAGGGCCAACAGCCACAAAGGAGGACCACAGGAAAGTTCCTACCCACAATGCCCGGGGGTGCCACTGTTTTTCTATTATGATTTGGGTAATAAAGCCAAATTAAAGGTCACCAACAATTTGAAAATGTTAATATAGGCCAATTAAAGCCTCAGTATGTAGTTTCAGGAAGGAAAAGCTACCTCTAGAATAATAAGTTACAAATGTTTAGAACCCGTTTCTTATCTCATCACAAATCCAAGAAATTACCATTAGAAACCATGTTAACTAGCATTAACCTTAGAAGATGCTACTTTGTGTCTTTCTTTCCAATTTCCCTCTCGGGACACTTAATTATATAGAGCTTCAGTGATTTAAAAGGTCCCGTTTTATGAAAAACTCACTTTTTCAGTGCTTGTGCACATACATTTGGGTCTCTGGCGGGCACACTTAACACAAACTGTGAAATAAGACAACCCAGTCAGATTTTCCTGGGCTGCCAAGGTCAGAAAACATGGGATTAAACAAGCCATTCAGATTCGCCTCCCCCTCCTGTGTAAAGTGGGGACTCCTCGTCCTTGACTCGTGTGTGCGTGTGAAAAATGCATGTGTACAAAATGATCCCCCTTGTGTGTCTTTAGAAATATATTCATGCTAAAAAAAATACTTTTTTTGACTTTTTAAATGTATTTCTGCATCTCTATCCCAGGGGTCTATAAAATGGGTAATATCTATGGTGTGTCTCGTGGACACACTTTGGTCATGCGCATTCACGTATACTTGCATGGAATGCATCCGTGAAAAGTTTCATGTGCTCTGGATTTACATTCCCTGGAGTAAGACAGTGAAGGGACCATTGTTTCTGTCAGTGACTCTTCCATTTGTTTTGAATACAGTGATTTCTACTGGAAACGCTTGCACTGACAACACTTCAAGAACGTTTGCATAGATGGGTGTGGCCAGGGGCTATTTAAAACATTGCAGCAGTTCATGTACTCTTTCTGAAAAAGTATATTTTGAAATATATATACAGTATATACAGTACATTAACACAGATGCAGATCTGTTGGCTAATGTATTTGACTGACTGCAATATCAGTCTCCTTAAACAGTAATAAGATATTAGTTGTAATTTGTTATTATCTGTATCAAAAGGTGCTTTTTAATTTTCAATCACCGCGGGCTGACCAGAATGCTTAAAGAGGTACCGCACACTTAAAACATGTTTGTTGAGCTGTGATGTAAATTATATTACTGTACCGTGATGAAACACATCAACGCTGGTGCTAATATTGACATACAAAAATCTATCAACTCAACACGCCATCTACTGTTTTAAATCAGCCCTGAACCTTTCGCTGACAGAGTCGACTGTTTGGGACTAATCCATGTCATGAAGTTTACATTTAAAAAAAAAAAAAAAAGACTGCCCTCCAACCAGCGGTAGGCTGTTCACCCCCTGCCCCCGTCTTTGAGTGGGAGTCCGTGAAACACACACACACATACGAAAATATCCCAAACAAACAAAATACTGCTGACCACTCAAGCATCATGTTTTGGGTCAAACCTGACAGTAAACCCTCCCATTAACACAGCTAGCAAGACGAAACAGCTGTGAGTAAACTGTTTTTTCCCTCTGGTATTAGAAACAGCAACTTCCGCCTGGGTGTGCATTGACCTCAAAGTATGTTGTATATATGGTACACCACACATACTGCACTCCATATACTGAACAGTAGCTCCAACAGTATGCAGTGTGATGTACATTCCGTTACTTCATGTATGCAGAACAAACTTGGAATCTGGATGCAGTCATGGTTTTAATTGTGCAAAATTGCAGCAAATATCTAACATCATAGTTGAAACCCACCTCCTAATGGACCCTCTACCGTGTGTGGGACCACTGTTGTATGCTTGTACTATATTACAATTCAAAGTAACTACCCTCAGAAAATAGCTAGCATACATCATTGTAGATTTTGTCACTGGGGCAACAAACTACAAAGCACAGGTTCCCAACCTCTTTCAGCAGGTGACCCAATATTGAGGCAAGAAAGTTCCTGTGACCTCAACATTTAAAACTAGGGTTGCACGGGTGGGCAACATTCCAGGTAATCTTTCGGAAATGTTCCAGTAATTGTGATATATAATCGATAGAGAAAAAGTCCTTATGATTGTCGTGATATTAATTTCTTCCATATCGCCCAGCCCTACTACAGATTCCTCCATGCGCAGCGTCTAACGAAACTGGTCACTCTTTGGCAAAACCCATACAAATGAGATTCCTACTGAGAAGCCCAAATTCCCATGAAAAATGTCCTATTTTGAAAACTAGACATGTGCTATTGGTGCCAACAGTGGGTATATCCCCAAACGGCCCGAAATCTAAAAACACCTTTTGTGACCATGCCCCTAATTCGAGCCATTGAGGAATAGTTCATGTTTTTTGTTTCATGAGAAGGGTGCCACCATGAAACCAGATGACTCAGAACTTCACAGGGCTCCTTGCTGTGAAGGAAAATATATTTGTCAAGTTTAGATCAGGAGATACACAATGTTTATTGAATGTTTGGCCTGATGATGGCACTAAAGGAAAGGTCTTGGGGTCATCAAAATTAATAGGATTCTTCCTCTTGGGGTCATGAATGTGCACAGCAAATCTGAAAAGATTTGGATGAAAGCTGTCAAGTTTTAGTTTAGTTTATGTTTTGTTACGGTAGGGAAGAGCTGATGGGAACATAGTTAGGTTGACTGTCTTGTGCACCTGACTCACTGTCTGTTCTTGTCTTTTTTGTGAGTGGGTATGTTTCTGTTAGTGGTGTGCTTGTCATCTTGTATGTCTGGTGGTGGGCTTTGTTTACAAAGTTACAGGTGTCCCTTGATGGTTGAGATGATGCTTTGTCCCGTCCTGTGCCCTTCACCATTCATGGGGACCTGCATGGATGTCTTGGACTGATGTCCCGGTTGATGCTCTATCCTTTTGCTTGCTGTTATGTTTCTCTATTGGGTGTGTCTGTATGGTCTATGTGTGGCTTTGGAGTCTGTCTGTCTGTATACATGTATATGTTCCACACGGTTCCCTGGTTCTGCCTCCCACCCGGTCTGTCTTTGCTGAATGTATCTGGCCAGTAGGCAGTGTCCTGCTCTGCTTCCTTCCCTGGCCGTCTCTGCTCTAGCTGCCGGTGCCTGTGCTTTGTCCTCCCGTCCGGCACTGTCTCCTGAGTTGTGCGTTTGTCATATTTCTTGGATCACCTAGGTGTTAACCTGTCGGACACTAATGACGCTAGCTCTGATGACACTGTGGTCAAAGTGGATCACTCTGGGTGGCAACCGTCGGATAGTAATGTTTGTTTTACCGTATGATCACCCTGGGCGATTACTCGTTGGACGTTGTTGGTGCCATCTCTACTGACACTGCTATGCCCTGTTGTCTTTGCTTACCTATCATACCCTTCTATGATTTCCCCTGTATTGTTTATCATCACTTTTATTTTTATTATTATCATTACTATTATTACTACTTTGTTGTATACTTTTTACGAATTTGTTGCCCACTTCCAACATCTATTGCACGTCTGGTGTTCTGGTTGGGGGGTCTCCCATTGAATTGCCCATCTCAGGTTTCTTCCCTTTTTCCCTATTAAGGGTTTTTTCTGTGGGAATTTTTCCTTATCTTCTTTGGGAGTTTAGCCAGGGGGTGTTGTACCTGTGTGGGCTTGTGAAGCACAATGAGACATGTGTTGTGATTTTGGGCTATACAAATAAATTTGACTTGACTTGATTTGTTAGAGATACACTAATATGAATATTTATACATATATATATATATACACACAAATGGCTTCTTCCTCTAGGGGTCATGAATGTGCACTGTAAATTTAAAAGATTTGAACGAAAGCTATTCGAGATACACTAATTCTAAAACTGAAAGTTTGCCTTGATGGTGGCACTAGAGGAAATGTCATGGGGTCACCAAAATCAATAGAGTTCATCCTATAGCAGTAATGAATGTGCACCGCAAATTGGAAAAGATTAGAATTGAAGCTATTTGAGTTATCGTGTTCACAAGTACGATATGAATATTTGGCCTGATGGTGGTGCTAGAGGAAAAGTCATGGGGTCACCACAATCAATAGGCTTCTTCCTGTAGTGGTCATGAATGTGCCCAGCAAATTTGAAAATATTTGAAATAAGGTATGCGAGATACACCAATTCAAAAATGTAAGGTTTGGCCTGATGGTGGCGCTAGAGGAAAGGTCATGGGGTCACGAAAACAACACGAAAACTCTGTGGCGGCAGTGGCAGTTTGGGTAAATCCATAATATCACAGACACTGTTCGGGGGTATAATTCCTAGAATTGTGCAACACTATTTAAAACACATGGAAACTGTTAGTCACTATTCATGGTATTCTCAAAAAGTCAATGTTGGCAGTAGGTGCCACGTACACCATCAGAGAGCCGGGACCCTAAGGAAATATTCCAGATGCAGCTCAACTCTATATCATTCTTTTCTATCTATTAATATGCAATAAGCATTATGTTTTGAATCTCACCATGTGATGGCCTAAGGATTGCCATTCCCATGCTCAGTGTCACAGAAGTTGCTGCATTTTGGGATGATATCATTAGTTTCACAGATTTGGTGCAAAACCAATCCATTTTTGACCACTCGAAAAAAAAAAAATAAATAATAATAATAATAATAATAATTCAAAAAAAAAATAATAATAAGGTAACAAAATCCCTCCAAAAGACCACATTAAGACACCAAGACCTTGAAAAACACTTCAGTGATTGATTTGGTTTCAATAAATTTTGACATCTGGAGAATTTCTTTTTTTGCCAATTTGATTTTAAGCACTTTTTTTCTGAAAATGACTCAGCAAACCCAATTCCTATGTCCTATGAATGGCCTATGTCTCTAGTTTCTGGTTGCAATGTTCCATAAGGCTGTGATTATCGAAGAGGTCACAATAGGTCAGTTTATACAGTGAGGTCGTTTCCAAAAATGGTGCCACTACATTGAAATGGCTACTATGAGGACTCACATCATCACACATGCTGCATGCAAAAAAACGGCTTGGTTTTGGCCCAAAACTGTATGGGAATAGCATAAATTGGGCATGCATGGCTGTAAGGAGGAGACTCTTGTGGTTCCATTGAACCCATTTTCATTCAGATACTTTAAGGTGAGAGGTCAAGGGACCCCTTTAAAAATGTCCATGCCCATTTTCCCCCCATTAAAATTTAGCTCAACTTTGGAGCAATATCTAGCCCCTTTGCCGGTGAGCTAGGTATTGACGTATTCTGCAAGATCTATAGTTTCATGTGATACCAATAGCTTTACTCAAACTTAAAAAATGAGCCAGCTAGAGTCAGTGAAAGACAGCTAATCAACTGGAATAAAAGGTTAAAGGGGGTTTTCATGTCAGGGGTCCAAGTCAAAGGTTGCGAAAGCCTACTACAAAGGCATATTTATTTATTGTACTTTTTCTTGTGAAATATTACATATTGGAAGAACAGGACACATTTACATAATGTGTAGCCTACACCTTTTACAACCAAAATGTAACTTTATGGTACACATTTTCTGAGAGAATCCAACTTTTTTTATGGCCTCCACTGCATTTAATACGTGTAGCTGGGAGTTCCTTTTAAGAACTTTTTTCTTTTTTTTTTTTTTACATACAAAATATTAGATCAGTTCATGAATATGAGATGTGTTTCTTTGTCAGCAGAAAACTGAAGGTCCTACACCAAAGTAGGCTATTCCATCAAGTTCTCGGCGACTTTCACTCGAGTAAAACATCTGTGACCCTCTTTATTATACCACTAACACTGTGACTTCATGCAACAAACGTCAGCTGACTGATGCCAGCCAGCAGTCAGTAGCCCAAGTCCATTCAACTTCAGGCTACTTTTCCAGTTGAAAATGTCCGCAACGCTCAAAGCGAACTTTTCACATCTCAAAAAACTAAAAGAAAAGAAAAAAGAAAAACACACACACACACATTGGTCTCCACCCTTCCCCTGATTCCTGAACCACTGCATACCATTAAGAGATTGCACATACTTTGCATAAGGACTGGCGGAAGTCTTCAGAAATCTACTTGACAACACTCTTTAAATCAGACTCGTTAGATCTATTTGGTATTCTGCCCCAGTGCTGTGAAACCCCGCAGTTAAGACAACCTTAAAATCGAATCGACTGTACGGGGTAATCGCTGTGCTTAAGTCTGGTCTAGGTCTACTTACTTTTGAGTTCAATGCGTGCACGACGACTCATCAGACAGCTACCATTCCACATGTGGATCCATGTGAAAAATCGTTCATAGTTTAGCTATGGCAACATATTTCACCCGGTCCTTAACGTCCTCGGAATATTTCTCAGAGGTGGGGAAAGTGAATTATCCCGAGCTCCCTCTAGGTGATGCACATTTTAAAGTCCCTCCCATTTGGAACGATGCCTAACAACAAAAGTCACTGGTGCATGGAGAACTGGGAACGTTTACAACAATGTTTCAAATTATCTTCTGCCACGCAACGCAATGCACACCAGACTCACGGCATCGAATTGAATTGCCATACAAAGTGTGATCATTTCATGCCGATGAGAGTGCTTTGCTGTTGCTTTGCTGTTGCGGTGCTGTTCTCAAAATTGAGCGGAGTGGTCTTTGCGGACTAAACCGGAAAGACAGCTAACAACACTCCCACAGCAATGGACCCTGCATACAAAGTGAACCCCGTATTCAAGCTCAAAAAGGGGACAAGTCCCAACTAGACTCCATCCGGGAAAACATCCTGGGAATGCTAGGGGGAAGGGGGTGGCACTACTATCATCTAGCCCCAATCCACTAGATGGTGTTGGTGTTGTGCTTCTCAATACTCTACTTTTAAAGGGGACATAGGCCTATTATGGAAATACGTTTTGCCTAGTCTTGGATTTAGGTAGGATTTCTAGTATGGATTTCGCAATCTGAAAATGTTATTTTAAGGCGATGGGGAAAATTGCTCTTTGTGATGTCACAAGGGATAATTTTGGAACCAGGAACACTGCCTACCTAATGTACTGGCCTGTTTTGTGAAAGTTGTGTATGATGCACCCACCAAAAACAGCAAAACAGGGGAAGAGAGAGGTGCTGGAAAATAAATTATAAAAATTATATTTAGACTAGTTTCTTTGCACACAAAAAAGTGAAACATATTCCACACAAGGAAGTCGTGTAACATTAGATACATAATATGTCCCCTTCAATGGAAGATATCTGGGTAAAAGTCAAAGTGGATGCTGTGGAAGTCTTGAGAGAGAAGAGTTAGGCTGGCCACATGCACAACAGCAACCTCTGTTCTAAAAGTGGTGCTCTGGACCCTGCAAGGACGCACCAGTGGATCCCTAGCAAAATGAAGAATAGTTTCAATTCACTATTGTTTCATTCGCTGGAAGTTTGCATTTATATTGATTCACTTACACCATTTATCCAAATCCAAATCCTCTCAAATGGGAGCCTTTGGGACATCATCTTATCCAATAGGAGTCTGTGTAATGCCATTGGGACTCTTTGATTCTCATATGAAAACATTTGGGAAGTCGTGCTCTAGCAGATGGCTGAGACTATGGTGGTCATGCGAGATTAGTTCCGATGGAAATGAAGTGTTATCGCTTTGGGAGTATAGGATGAGAATAACAGGATAGAATGCTTAAACAGCTGTGGTTCCATGGGAAAGAGAACATGTGGAAGGTTTCTTTGTTTTGGAATGGAGTGTGGCCTCGTTCCTTCATCCTTGACAGAGTTGAATGAGTAAAGCAGTTAGTTAGTTAGTTAGCAGTTAGAAACTCGCCATTTCTGTAAGAGTGGTTAATGACTGAAACGTGGCTCGAGGTAAAGTTGCACTCATGTCTGACCTGATTACCACTCGTGATATAAAAAACGATTCCCTTCCATTTTTTCTGAAACCATCCCCCATTATCTTGCAGTACACAAACGTTTCAATCAGCCTATTATTGTAAAGTAGAGTCTGACAATCTTGTAACAAACCTCAAATCGACCAAAAGCCTCAAGTAGTCAATATGGTACAGGCTAGAACAGAGCTTATTGCTGACCTCTCATTCATTTAAAGTAGACTGACGTAGCCTTGACTATCAACCACCAATATTACATGACCTCTAAAGCAATAGTTGGAAAATGTGGCTAATATTTTGTTCATTTCACTGGCTATACTGGCTCTCCTTTGATATAGTGGGCTAAATCAAAATGGGACTGCCTGTGTGTGCCAACAGAACACATGCTGACTCATTTGACTGCATGCAAATAAAAACATGCTCACTTAGCCCTCTGAAATAAATGAGCAATAAAAAAAATAAAAAAACCAAAGTACACAGAGTCTCTTCATATAGGTCAGTGAAATTGTGTGTGTGTGTCCAACTGACCTGCAAGAGTGAAACATCCAATGGTCAGCTAAAGCGTGAGTATTATTGTTCTGTTTCCAGTGTATGTAAGTGGACTGCTGCTGCATACGATTATTGGATTGCGGTCTTGATTGCTATGCTTCAGCCCCTGCCCCCAATTTCCAACAGTTGACCGCAGGTGTCCATATTGAGATATCAGACCAAGGAATATAAGTTGCTGTTGCTTTAGTGGCTGTCAGCATCTCCCCAGCTGTTGAACGAAGACGAGGGAGTTTTCCGAGGAAGGACGACGTGATGGATCACAATACAGACAGCTAAGTTGATTTTTACTTCTTCGATTACTTTTTTTTTTGGCTTCTCAAAACTTACCTCTCCTCTTACTACTTACATTTACCCATATCCCCCTCATCATGTGCTGTCTACCCATTCCTACTTCTAGCTCCCCTCTCAGGCCAACTTCAGGCCACCCACACCAGTTCAGGAGCAACCCTGACAACCTCCGCTACACTCCCATGTCCACGAATATACCTGTCACCATATCCGAGGTCTTATGGAACTGCCAATCAGGTGTCAAGAAGGCAGACTTCATAACTGCCTACACACACAGCAAAGACCTTCAACTCCTGGCTCTCACAGAGACCTGGATAACACCAGAGAATTCCACCACACCTGCAGCCCTATCTACAGCATACAGCTTTTCTCACACACCCAGACCCTCCAGATAGGGTGGAGGCACTGGCCTTCCGACCTCTCCCTCTTGGACTACAAGCATAATATCAATACCTGATGTCACCCTCTTCTCCCTTGAATATCACGCTTTATCTATATCTAGTCCATTCAATCTCACTTTTGTTCTCTATCGCCCTCCAGATCCTGCCGAACACTTTCCGGATGAGCTGGACATGCTATTGAGCTCCCGCCCAGAAGATGGCACCCCTCTGGGCCTGATGGGTGATTCCAACCTGCCTGACCCTTCAAGTCTGCCACAGTGGTCTCTCTGCTAGAGTCCTTCTTCAGAGAGGAAGTGCAACAAGACCTGCCTCCCTGGTGACATTACTACTTATGTCACTATTCTCCAAAAACATTACTACTGCCAATCCTCCTTTCACCATAAAATTGAGGCCTCTGCAACAAACCTTCATAAACTGTATGGCAAATGGAGCTACTTCACCTACCGGCTGAATCTTAGCCATTGATCGCCCTTTCAATCACCATTGAGAACATAGCTGTGTCTCCATCTCTGACTGGCAAGAACCTAGGTGTGGTCCTTGACGGCCGGCTGCACTTCTCTGCTCACATTGCCTCAACAACTAGAACCTGCAGGTTCTTTCTGAGCAACGTGAGAAGGATCCGCCCCTTCCTGACGAGAGAAGCCACCCAAATCGTTGTGCAATCAACAGTCATGTCACCCCTCGATTACTGTAATGCTCTGCTAGCTGGTCTACCAGCCTACACTACCAAGCCACTTCAGTTTCTGCAGAACACAGTAGCCCGTGTGATCTCCAAACTATCGAAGTCAACCCATGTTACCCCAATCCTCAAAGAGCTGTCCTGGCTTCTTATTGCCACAGGAATCCGCTTTAAGGCTCTAGATCTGGCAACCATGCAACAAGGGGAACAACGCCTTCCTACCTCCGGTCAATGGTCTCGTAACTACACACTCTCCAGACCCCTACGCTCTGCATCCTTTGTCCGTCTGAGACCCTCTCCTCTTAGGGCACCCGGGACGTCATCAAAATGAAGCAGGCTATTCTCTGTCCTGGCTCCGTGGTGGTGGAACGACCTACCCACCACAGTCAAGACAGCTGAAACCTGCTCAATCTTCTGCTGCAGTCTAAAAACACACATATTCAATTGATATCTGAATGAATAAAATAAATATATATTAAAAACAAAACAAAAAAACATTGCATGCTATGCACTCCAAGTGAAGCACTCGAGTTTGGCACTGTTAGATGAAAAATACCACTTATCCTTGACCACCAGAGGTTTTCTCCTTGCTGGCTTTGTTGCACACAATTTATAAATCGCTTTGGACTGCATTTATACAGCACTTTTTCGAGTCTTCCGACTACTCAGCACTTTACAACTTATGCCTCACATTCACACACACCAACGGCGAAGGCAGCCATGCAAGGAGACAACTAGCCTGTCGGGAAGAGTTAGGAGATCAGTGTCTTGCTCAAGGACACTTAGACATGAAGTCGGGAGGAGCCGGGGATCGAACTGGGAGCCGTCAGATTACCAGACAATCGCTCTACCTGCTGAGCCACAGGGGACATACCGTGTGTCTTTTCTACAATTTTATATGACTTCTTGAATCTGTGGAACATGGTTACGTTTTTGCAAAGAAACTAGTCTAAATCTAATTGTAATTATTCATTTTCCTGTAGAAGACTTAGCAGACAACTTTGTTTGCTTTCTGAGAGAAGCAGAAGCACTCCTTCATGCAGCTCTTCAGGGAATCTTCTTGAAAGGAAAACCCTCTGTGTTTCTGCAAGAAGCACTGCCAGTAAGCACATCATAGATTTATGTTTGATTTCCTCTAAGCATTTTATCAGCACTTGGGGATTTTAGCTACAGTAGTACTTCC
>OMKL01067299.1:0-11040 GCA_900302295.1 Parasudis fraserbrunneri | reverse complement strand
TTTAGCTATGAATGAACACAACACTCTAACTTACCATCTTTAGATAATAAAGTATCCAGCCTCTACTGTCTTTAACTATGAATGAACACAACACTCTAACTTACCATCTTTAGATAATAAAGTACTCAGCCTCTACTGTCTTTAACCATGAATGAACACAACACTCTAACTTACCATCTTTAGATAATAAAGTACTCAACCTCTACTGTATTTAGCTATGAATGAACACAACACTCTAACTTACCATCTTCAGATAATAAAGTATTCAAACTCTACTGTCTTTACCTATGAATGAACACAACACACAAACATTGTTCCTCTGAAAAGTTAAAATGGGAGTTATACGGCTGTTCATCTGAGGTAGTCAAATGTTGCAAATGTAAAATTGCTGTCAGGAGACGGGACTCTTTTTAAGAGTGTAAACATGAGCAATTGCTAGCATTAAACTGAAAACTACTACACCTCTTTCCTTATTTGTATGTTTGTATTTGCATTCATCTTTCTCTTTGTGTGAGATAGATGGTGTGTGTATCTGTGTGTGTTTGGGGGGAGGAAGAGGAAAGGGGGGGGGCGCTTCAGTTTTAATGAGAGTGTAATTGCCTGTGTTATATATTCGGAAGTAGATTTGTGATTGGCCAGCTGGGATGAGGCATATAAGGGGGGCACTATTTGAGAATGAACGTGGAGGTGACTTGGATTTCCTGAGCACACAAAAAAGGGAGAAAAGACCATTTCACTGTTGTAACACATTTATTTCTTGCTATTGCTTTGCTATAGCATTTGTTACACCTTTGGTGCCAAAAATAACAAATAATAAATAAATATGATAAAATCAAATATAAAAATAAATTCAAACAACCAAAAGCTTGTCGTTTTTCTGTCAAAACATGCATGTCTTAATTACAAATAATATCGTATAAAATATAACGATGATATTGTAAATATTGTAAATGATATTGTGTTAAAAGATTGTGACAGCATGATTACTGCAGAAGCCGACAAATGGCTGCATTTTACTAAAAGTGACAAAAAGTAGCATGACAGTGATAACACATCATTTGATATACGCAAGCAGCACGAATGAGCCCTAAAAGAGCCTTGTACAGACAGTGCAGTGAGAAAGTGCATGATAAACGTAAAGCCTGTTGTAATAGCAGCAGGAAATCATCAATCCATGTTTTTATCCACAGTATGAGGCCATAGACTCAGGACCTTTTGCAACACTTCTTATAGCTTAAAAGCTGAAGGAAGACATTTTCTTTTGACACTTTACGCTAATACTACAATACACTACATATATGAGCAAACCATTCTTTGCCTTGACAGTCAAGTCATTGTTCAGATGCAACCGAAATGTGCAAGCAAAATTAATTGTCAAACAAAACAAAACAAAACAAAACAAAACAAAACAAAACAAAACAAAACAAAAACACACAAAACCACCAAATAAATAAATAAATGAATCAAATCAAATCAAACTTATACTGTTAAAAAGAAAAAAAGTAGTAAATATTGTACTTCTCTGGTTATAAATTCTAATATTGTCAAATGGTTGCATCTTAATATGGCTTATCAGGGAAATCATGCCATTATTATCTTAAAATGAAAGTTTCCATTATGGTAAGTGGTCTACTTAAAGGTGCACTATGCCGTTTTGGGAGAGCAATTTGAAAGTGGAAACGATTCTGTGGTATATTGGGGCCTTGTAACACTGTTTGAAGCCATAAAGCCCCCTGATATTTTTAAGTTTCCCTGTTGTTTACAATAGTTATTTTGAATATTTACTATTCAAAGAAGTGTCTTAACGTTAGAAGGCTTACGTTTGGTTCACAGTACCTCAAAATGATTTTGGTCTATTTATGATGACATAAGAGAATAACTGCAGGCTCTGCAAATGTTTCTCTCCCCAAATGGTATCGTGAACCTTTAAGCACATCCACAAAAACTGTGAATAAGACATTCCAAACAGTTAACAAAACATTCTACTCAAATTTGATACTTTTGTTGGGAAAGGACAGGGGTTATCTACCTTGTAGGCCTTGATAAATTAGTGCAAAGGAGAAACCAAGAGACCAAACCAGATCTTCTGTTGTTCTAAATCGATTTCATTCTACCATTAGGCGAATTTCACTTAAGTCCTCAACAGAGGATTGCTTAAAGTTCCCCTGAATGGGCAATTGACCTATATCAAACCCCGCCCTCAACAGTTGTGATTGGAGGATCAAGAAAAGAGGGCGGGGTTTGAGATAGGTCAATTGTATAGGACAAATTAGCTTGACGTCACAACAACAGTCAAACATACTTCTGTGTAGATAACTCACAAGTTGATAAGCCAGAGCTATTGCATTTCCTGCCTCAAGCTATAAAACCATTTAATTTTACTGGCATTGTGTGACAGTTAAAATGCAATGTTTAATGTTAGCTAGCGATTCGTAGGTTATGCTTCTGTATACCCGGTTTTAATCTGACACTGTTATTGATTATGGGCTAATTCACTGCCACACTTACATGAGACATTGCAACCCCAAATGGCAGTTTGAGGACATTTTTGTTGCTCATGTTGGCTAGTTTGGAGCTAAACCTGTGCTTCAAATTTCTATGCTTGCCGATGTGTTACCATGGTTACATTTTGGAGTCTTCTACATGGAAGTATCACCAAGCACTTTGTTTCCCAACATTTGGATTTGTCCTGCATTAAATACGTCTGCACAGTGTAATGCAGCACAGTTTCCAGTTCAGCTAGCTACGAGCAAATTCATAGTATTCCATCGCAGACAACAGGTGATTGTAATCAACTAGCAGGTGACTATCATAAAATGACAACCGTGGCCAATGAGTTGTGGCATTATGCCATATCGGTTGGCAAGACATGTCATGAGGAATATGAATAGGCTCTACTAGAGCAAGGAAATGTAACACTTGAAAATATTCGCTGCTAGCAACATTAGCTAACGCTATGTCCAATGCTTGGTAGCATTTCAACCTTTGATAACATTAGCTAGTAGTTGTGACGCTCGGTAGCAAATACTCACTCTAATGTTTGGAAGCTAACAAGCGCGTGTTGTGTTGTATGTGTGTGGATGGGTGGACAAGGAGGACTGAATGATATCAAACACAGGGAAGACCTCTTTAAAGGTCCCATATTATGGAAAATGGGTTTTGCCTAATCTTGGTATGAATTTGGCAGTCTGAAATGTTATTTAGGCACTGGGAGAAAAGTAATTAGGTACTCCTTGCCGTACAGTAGGGTTGTTAAATGAAAAATGTCCTCAGATTAAACAAGCCAATCAGAAGTATTCCAGATTGTGGTGTCATACTGTACACAAGCAATCAGTTAGCTTTAATTAATCAATTAGCTGGCCTTTCTGGAGCCAGGAACACTGCCTACCTAATCTTCCACCCAATTTATAAACGTGTTTAAGTTTTGGGTGTGGGGTAGCCAATCAGGGAGGGGAATTAAGAATTTAAAATCTGGTGTGTTACACCCACCAAAAACAGCCTGTTCAATACAAGGGAAGAAAAATGTGCTGGAAAAATAAATAATTAAAATTAGATTTAGACTAGTTTCTTCAGTAGAAAAGCATAGCAAATATATTCTACAGATTCAAGGAAATCATATCATATCAAATCATAAAAAAAGGAAAAAAGTTACCTTTAATATAACTGCCCATTGGTGGCCATGAGGCAAATATCAACTCTGTCTTTATTCCCATTATTCTCCTCTTGTCTCCTACATTTTCTGAGGCTCTTTTTTACTAGCTAGTATTCTGAAAGAGCAAATTTGATGGCATAGCAAAGAGAATACGGTTGTTTGAATCAAAGTTTTGACTCCCAATTCCTCAAAAGTACATTTCCATTTAGTAACAATGACATAAGGTGAACATGAGGCCACAGAGTTGATTTGACATCGTTCAAGTCTAATGTTTTTTTGTTTTTTTTTTAAGTTTAAAGTTTGTTTTTTTAGTCGAAAAAGGTTTCATCCCTCAATACTGCCCTACAAAGGTACACAGCGGTAACTTGGTTACTGTGGCACTGTAGTTTGCCTTTGCATGGCAGAACTACTGGTATAGTGAAATAGTACATACACGTATAAAGAGGTACAGGTATAGTAGTATACATGTGTACAACTCTGCCCTGGCTGAAGTTACTGCTATTTTTGCCTTTGTAGGGCAGAATACAGAGGCAGAAACCAATAAATGCCTTTGTGGACATGCACGTCGCTATCGGAGGGCATTCATTACTTAGCCAGAGGCAAGAGAGAAGAGGTTCTCCTGCTAATTAATCTGTGGTGTCATACCAATGTACAGCATCGTGGAGAGTGCGAAGAAATACGGAAACGGTGACTGCGACAGCAGTCATCCAGGATGAATTTCTGGAGATGAGGTAAATTTCCAAGTTCTAAACTGATAGCACTACTGTACATAGGTTATTTGGATGTAAACATTCAGATAAGCATTCTATGACTCCAAAAACATCCTGTCTCTTAATCACTGTCAGTGAGGCAGCCTTCAGCTGTACTTCAGTATGGCAACATTGATTGGGGGCTTAGTCTCTGGTTTCTAGGTTTGGGATGGTTATTAATATTCACAAATACACAAGGACTGTTGTGGGCTAGCCAATAGGAATAACGTGAATTCTTAAACTGAGTGGTATTCCCCTGACAATGTGAAAATTTGCTAAAAACGTTTGTCGACCTGTGAAACTCGGAGAGGTCAAGGACTCAGAAGACCCACAGCCACAGGAAGTGACATCACCAGTGACAGAAACCATGGAGCAGACTGGAACATCACACTGATGGCAGAGCAAATTGGAAGGAGACCTACACCAAGAGAAGGGGATTGTGAGTTATTTTGTTTTGTATTATTATTATTATTATTATTATTATTATTATTATTATTATTATTATTTCAATAAAACAAGATAATCACAGATTAAGGGCACATGAAATGGCATTCCAAACATTTCACATGTTTCATAATGACACAGGCTGTTCAGCTGTTTTATATGATCATAGGTAGGAGTGGCATTATTATAATTTTTTTTTAAATTGGTGATCGTATTGTATTGGATGGGGTTTTAATTTCTGCCCTGAATGCAAGATGGGTCAGGGACAAATTGTAATAGAAATAGGAATACAGAATGGAATTTGGATGTGAAAATACAAGACAATGCCATTTTTGGTATGCATTGATACATAGCTGTACAGCAACGCTACATCCAGGTTGGTAACAAAACGAAAAAGGCATTTTTCACTTCATGGGCACTTTAAAGAGCATGGGGGTGAGGTAGAACACAAAAGGAGTGTACTGGGGCGTGTGATAATGCCCTTGTGCGTCAAATTGATTGGTCCTTTAGTCAATTGACTTCTCCCTTGGAATCTAACAAGCGAACTACCTGTCAATCAAAGGAGGTCATTACAGCTTTGCCAAGCTGAAAGTGAAACTCAAAACGGATGTAAACAAGGCAAAAGCAAAGAAAACGGCGAAAATGGACTTCGCAAAAGGTTCATTGAGATAGGAAATTTATTTTTTAAGGGTTTATTTACAGCAACAACAATAGAAAACTCTGTCTATTTCGATGAATGTCTATTTCGGTGAATAAACCTTTGTGAGACACCTTTTAAGGGCAACATTTTGAATGACCCCACTGTACAAGCATTTCAGTCGGTCTTACTGTAAGGCTGTACTCACGCTGATGCACCGCCATGCTGTTCTCCTTCCAGGTGCTGCCCTGGTAAACCCTGCAGGTGAAGGTGTAGGGCCTCTCGTCAGCCAGCGGGGCCCAGGTGAGGCGGCAGACGGTGGGGTTGACCAGGCTGACGTTGGCCCTCCTGCGGTTCTCCGTCGTCACCAGGGTGACGGCGTTGGGGTAGGTGCTGCCCACCAGCCGACTGTCCTGCCTGTACTCACAGTAGGGGCCCGGGAGCTGATAGGTCGGCGGGAACTCGCAGTCCACCCTCACGTTGCGCTCCAAGTAGGTGAGGCAGGGATACATCTGAGGCCCGCGGGGAGTGAACAGGAAGCCCGACACTGTGCTGGCTGAAACAGATGTGCAACGTCATGAGAGGTTATGAGGAACAACAACATATTTCATGTAGGATAAATCTCTCTGGTTCAGTCATCCAGTTATGATGTTTCATGCTCCTTTGACTGTGGTAGTAAGTTTCTATTGATTATTAGACCAGTGGCAGCCATTGGCAGTGGATTCACACTGAGAGCTCGGCTATAGGTGTAAAAAGAAAACATATAAGGAGCGCAGCATACATTCTTGTGACCCGCTCATACACTACATGACAGATAATGAAAGAGTAAGGTTTTTTGTTGGTGGTGTTTTGTTGGTCCATTTGAACTAAATCATATTTTTGTATCTGTGAGCTTGGAAGTATGTTTAGCATAATTGGTGGTCAGCAATGATTTCTGATAGCAAGAATTAGCCATTTCAGAAGGCTAGCAAAGCTAGTGATGCCAACAGTCTTTCCCAATGGCTCTAAGCAATCAGAAATAGCAATATGATTCTTCATATTTTGCCAACAAGCCAACAATGCTTTGTAATGCCAGAAGTAGTGACTGATGACCAAGCCCCCACCAAATGTGATGAATTCAAGTGTTGTGAGCGCTAAAAGTAAGTAGCGAGAAGCACATTTTATAAATACATAACCTATAACAACAGAGCTGCTTCACCAGCACAATATTTATGTAATTAAGATGTTTGCTGGGGGGGGGGATCATGCATAGATTTATGTGGAATCGTCAGTTTTTAATGCACATAGAACTGAGTATCATCTGCATATGTGGAAATATTGTGATTGCAAATGATATGACCAAGAGGGAGCATGTATATAGAAAAAGGTATTGAACATAGGATTGACCCTTGGGTCACATCACATGCTAAGAGGAGCTGAGGATGATGAGGAGTTCCCTATAACAACAACAACAGAAAACGTTCTGTTTGCAAGAACTGAACCAACCGAGAGCGGTGTCAAGTGACACCTGCCCACTTTCCAAGGTGGTAGGATGGAAGTAGGATGGCATGGTTAACTGTCTCGTTCACTCACTACACTGAGATCCAAAAGCGCTCAAATTGAGCATTCTCCAGCATCAGCTTCCATGAGAGTTTGTGAGCTTTCTGAGAGCACTCTCTGCGGAATGTTGGGCACTAAAACCTGACTGGAATATCTCAAAAGTGTTATTGTTATTCATAAAAGATATGAACTGAGATGAAAATACTTTGCTAAAATCGTATATAATATGGTCATTTGGAAATACCAAATAATATAAATAATTGCTGCGAGAAAGAGGGTCTATATTTGGTTTCTTCAAGAGTAATCGGAGAAACCCAGAAGCTCTCGCTGGAAATTGTGTATAGCACAAGAGCTTCTAGGGGCTGGATACAGAATTCGTATAGTTGAAAGTTTAAAGGGGAGGTCTTAGCCTCCCTTTCCTGTAATGTTGTAGTGAATTATCACAAACAGGAATTCATTAGCTTAATATGTAAATACGGCTATGCCGTTACTGAAGACAACTGGTGGGTGACATCAGGACAGGACAGAGTTGGTGCCATTTTCATCCTCAAGAGATTTTTTATTATTGTTTTTTAATCAGCTAGGGTTTCTGGGTGGTTTTGTTTCCAGTCTGTCCCTGCACACCGACCATGCAGACATTTTCAAATGTCATGAAATTGAAACGCCTCCTCTGCTCTCCTTGATGCTTATACAAGAGTCTTGACTATGAGATTACTTCAAGAGAGGTATAGCATGCTTGAACCAGGAGGGTACTAAGACAAACACAATCGACATTATGTTGGCTTATCTTAATAACCTAAGTCTTGGAATTCTAAAGGGGGAGCAATTGGTTCCATTTTTTAAGCCTGATATAAAGTTAGATTCACTCTCCTATCCTTGTATAATCTATATATTTGGGACAAGAGGACCCGAGAATTGGCAGCCCCACAAACTCCAGCTCCGACAGTGGCCCTCCTCAACAAACATTTTATTATTTATTACATACAGCTATGAACATCCACGTAGGGCTGGGCAATGAATCACATTTTATTTTCAATTACGATTTTGGCTTCCAACAATTATGAAAACAAGATAATCTAGATGTTTTTCCGTTGAATTATATATTAAGTTCAAGGAAATCCACTGGGTTTTTGGAGGGGGGCGGGGGGTTTAAGTTCAATCAATGCATGATGTTTCCAAAGTCAGTGAGTAATCATGTTAAATAATCGTGATCTCAATATTGACCAAAATAATTGTGATTATGATTTTTGCCATAATCAAGCAGCCCTACATCCACGTCCAAAACACGAAAACTACAGCATTGAAAAACAAACTGAGTCATGAGTATGTAATTCCAGAAGTGTATTGTGTTTGTTGTTTTGACTATTCTGGTTTCGTAACATTGTCCTCTCAGCTATGCAGTGTTCGCTCGAGACTGGGCTTGTAGTGTACAATAGAAATTGTGGTACTTATGCATTTGCCGCCAAAAGGTACACAGTCTTGTACCCATGACGTTTTTCTTGTTTGTCTCTAATTTAAAAATGTAAATCGAATGTAATTAAAAAATCAACAAAAAGAAATTGAACTATCCCTTTAAGCTCAACTCTGCTCCCATCAAATTTCAGATCAACTGATTAAGTGGAACCATATAAATCCAGCTACCCTGAGAAAACCCTTGTAGTAGAGACCATAGGAAAAATTGTTTCAGAACCAGGCAGGTCTTAGAACTATCACATGACTCCCCAGGTTGATTCCAGTGAAATTCACTTTGAGTTTTTCTGATTGGTTAGAAGGCGCAGCTCCGCTATGAAACTTTAAGATGGAATATCTCCGCACTGCTGCTACACTGGTCAATGAAACTCGCTCACAGTAGACCGTGAGTCGACATGTCCACGTTAAGATACGTTTTGGATCAAAAATCGTTCACACTGTAGATTTAATTAATTTGTAATATTGGTCTGGAGGTGCATGCGTGTGAGTCGTGGATGGGGAGTGTAGTGAGCCCCAGGGCCTTGCTATGCCCCTGCACGCACACACACACACACACACACACACACACACACACACACACACACACACACACAATTCTAAGTTCCAGTATTAAGAGACCTCAGCCACGCCAACAAGACTGCTGCAGTCTTGAGATTGTAATGCCTTGGCGCATCTATGCCTAAGAAACCACAGCCTTCTCTCAAGGCACTGGATAACCAACAGGGCAGGAAACTATCAGAATCCCAGTGTAGGTCTTTAGAATGTGTGAAACACAATTGCAAATGTGAGTAGCCCAAAAGATAGTTTCCTAATTACTTGAAGCTGGTTAACAGGCCCAAATTAAAGGGAAAGGGAGGATACCTTGCAGAGAGCGCAAACCATTTCTGATACAGATGTTACAGGCTATTGGTAATATTATTAATTCCAACGTAAAACTACTGACCTACCGGCATAGTGACGTCAGAACAAATTAGTGGTGTTAACAGACACAAATGAAAAGCCTCTATATGAACTGGTTGTGCATTTTCTGTAAATCGGTAGAATTGCAGAATGAACCTGTGATGCCTGCATTTTGAACTCTTCTGTTGATTCTCGTCTAGTGAACACTGTTTACCACACCTCTGATTAAGCAACGCGAGCAGCTCCCCTGCGTGGTACAGGTCATTGCGCGTCACCCGACTGAAGCGAAATGAGTTCAGGTTGCAGAATGTGACAGCGGGAAACACCATCACCGGGGTCGTGATCTCGTCCAGTTTGGTCACGTGTGGATACTCCAAGTAGAAGTGGATTCGATCCACGCATACATACAACAAAAAAGTCAAGGAGCCAAGGAAGAACACGACCCATAGACAGCGCTTAATGCAGACCCGCTCATAGGTGAATATGTGCGAGATTCCGTGCAGGGTAGAGTTGTGCGCAAACACCTCTACAGGGGGAGGTTGATTGCAGTCCATTTCTTCGGTGTCTACTTTGAGGTCCATTGTTACATTAAGCACGATCTGAACGCCGACTCAAAATAAAATCAAAACACTTAACTGCTCCGCTGAGTGCTAAACGCCTTTATCTACATAGTCAAATGTTATCTTACGCACGCACTGAAAGCATGTGCGCATCTAGGATATTTGATATTTGATTCAGCATTCTGAATTATAAGTAGTATTTAAAATACGACCCTATACACCTGTGGCACATCCAACGCACCAACCAAATGGCTATAGGCTATTTAACCACTGGCCACGCTTACGTGCGGAAAAACCACCCCGGGCTTGCTGTGGCGTGGTTGCCATCACTCACAAGTGATGGAAAAACATATTGAAGAATCCCAGCTCCTCCAAGTCAGACGAGTATGAATTGTGAACACGACTCCAGCATTTCAAAGCTTGCACAACCAAAACGACTTATCCTTTGTAAAAACGTGAGAAAACCGTCCGTCATTAGTGCACTAGTTGGTCTGTTTATGTTGTTTTGCAGTTTTCTCAATTTGATGTAATTGCATTAAAGCGAGGAAGCTGAGGATTGGCTATTGTTCCGTTTATCAACTCGCATATTGCCAGATGATTATTAGCCCACCGAAGCGTATCATTTCTGCATGCCAAGAAGAGGAATCGCGAAGACGGAGAAATTGGAATCCGATAGGCAATGACACTTCAGCTAATTTATAAAGAGTTCCTCTGCCCGTTCCTTTCTTCTGTGCAGCTTTCAATACGCAGATGTTCGGGTCGTTATTTCTGTCCGGTCGTGAATCGTGAGCTTTCCCCCCTCATTCATTTGTGTCTGGCAGCAGTGATGCAAAAGAGCAGTCTAGGAAGAGAGGACCAGCTTTATGGCAATACCATTCTGTTGTTCTGAGCTAAGCTGTAAACTGGTATCACATCTGAAGCACACAGCCTGTGGGTGCACGCTTGGCGATATAATTGGGGAAATTGTGTGTGTGTGTGTGTGTGTGTGTGTGTGTGTGTATGTGTGTGTGTGTGTGTGTGTGTAGGTGTGTGTATGTGTGTGTGTGTGTGTGTGTGTGTGTGTGTTATAGGTGACAGATGTTTATGAGA
>OMKL01067290.1:0-10124 GCA_900302295.1 Parasudis fraserbrunneri | reverse complement strand
CAAACGGATTCCGACAGTAGATTTAAAAAAACAAAAAACACTATTATTTCTCTTACATTTTTTCAGGAGGGGAAATTCTTTGTTCCTACACCCCTCTAGACGTACTATAGGTGTATTATTTTAAAAGATTCTACGTCTTGATGAAGACACTCCTGGAACTGTTATCTATTATCATCTTTAAAGACATTCAAGAACGCAAGTGTATATACACTAGATGTAGTAGTGTATATTTACTGTGCTGCAATATCATTTGTCCAGTTGTCATTATGTTAGACAGAAGCGTCATTAACCTAGGCCTATTTATCTAGTGTATATGTGACAGGATAAGAGATTTCCGTTAAGTTGTATGATGTAGGCATGTAGGCTATTCTAAACTTGGAACATCAAACGCCAGTCTGATGGCCCTTTGCCTTGGAGAAATCGTCTTTTCTTGTACTTTAATGTTATCACAGCACCATGAATTCCCACCAGCGTGAAAAACAAGACACAAACACATCACCATAGTAAGTCAAATTGACTTTATTGACAACCATTTTATTTGTTACAACAAGTTCTTTGTTTAATTCCCTATGGAGCTAGCTTGCGTATGTTCCTAGATTTGGGAGACACTTCAAAGCTCAGATTCACAAAGAATTTGGTTTGATATGTCTCTATTTGGGGGTTCTGACATGAAAAACCCTTGTATTGGCTATGGTCCGACAGATGGGATTGTATGGTTGAAGATTACTGACTACTGATTACTGCTCAGATGACATTTCACACCTTACTGATATGCCCTTGAGCAAGGCACTTAACCAGTAGAGCAGCAGCATCTGTAGTGATGCTGTGCTGCTCCTAGCCTTTGTGTGTGTGCGTGTGTGCATGTTAGGTATTTTGCAAGTAAAATCACAGATGTGCTTTGTATAATGGACCAATTAGGCCTAAAGCTTTAAGGAAAACATGATAGAAGGGACCATAAATGATGACAAAAAAGGCTTTCATTTATCAACATTTTACAAATTCTATATTTCTCATTCTTTATCATCTCCACCGTGCCAATTAGCAGCTATGTACCAGGCAGCTGTTGTACCAGAGAAGTGGTGGTCAGTGACAGACAGATTTGTTTGAGTGACTCTGCCTAAGGGCAAGTGCAACATGTAGGCTTGTACCTAGTCACCAAACAATCCTCTCAAATTACTTCATAATGTACTATCTGTCTTCTGATAGTCTCTTTCACAGTCAGATATTACAATCAGAACTTTTAGGCATCATTTTTTCAGTCAAAAGGCATTTTTAATGACTTGGTGTAGATGAATCATTGCTTGAGACTTGCTTTTTATTATTATCATCATTATTATTATTTTATTTATTTATTTATTTATGAATAATAATAATAATAATAATATCATTAATATTTTCTTGCATACACAAAATTGCTGTGTTTGCCTTATTACTGTCTATGTTGTACCTTACAGTACCTATAAGTGCCATGTTGATGGTTTCATAGTGTGAGGTTATCATGTGAATTGGATCCTTTGTGGGTCTAACAGACACAGAATATTACATGAGGTTGAGAAGATAGCAAGACTGCACAGCTCCTTAGCAACCAAACTGCACATAGATTTTTTGAGAGGGACCTCAATGTGTGTCAGGCTACATTTGGTTGCACACCACCATCAAGACAAATGTGAATTTTTTTAAGCAGCCATATCTCAGATAGCATTTGACCTATGGTTACAGGCAGTTTTGGGGAAGCTACTCTGAAAGCGTAGTTTTACAAGCTACCAATTACTTCACACTGGAAGGAGTTGAACTACAGCAAAGCTACCCTCAACAGAAATATAGTTTGGCTGTTTAAAGCTACTTAGAAAAAGTAGTTCAAACTACTTTATAAAAAAAATAAAATAAAAAATCAATCAATCCACATAATGAAATGTAATACCAAATCATAACAAATTATGATACAGTCACATTGTTTGAATTTGAATCTAATTTATATCTAGTTTATTGCAAAGTGTACACTCTTCACTTGCTGCCTACCAGTCAGATGTGAAACAACACCAAATAACCCTGTCTGGGGTTGTCTCAGTTGTCAGAGCAGAATATTTTATCTCAAAGTTCTTGTTCCCTCCTTTTATAGACATAAAATAGTTTGTAGTTCCAGTAGTTAACTACACCTCAAAATAGCAAAAACTTAATTAACAACTACAATCACTATGCAAATTTGAAGCGACCGCAAAATGTAGTTAAACTACTGGTTTAATTACATGTCGTGAAACTACTGCTCAACACTGGTTACAGGACTTGCATAGGTATATGTTCCATCTGTGTGCAACATTTCAGGGTGTTACATTGAGCTTACATTTTCACTGTGACATCATTTGGCCTTGGCTTTTTGCCATTGGACCTTATTAATGACAGCTGGAAGCTATATTATTTATTATTTTTCTTTCTCTTGTGATTATTATTACCCTATTTTTTTGTATTATTATTATTATTAAACCTAATTGCAATTGTATTTGGCTGTTGGCTTTGACTAAATTTGTAGATCTCTGTAATGTGTATGTGTATTTTTTAAAGTGACAACGTGTAACTTTTCTGTAATGAATTAAGTTATGGAGCGTGTACAGAACAAATTGGGCCCGACAGTGCTTCAACACACCACTCACTTTTGCTGCTATAGCCTCAGATGGTCTGGTGCGACCAGCCTGGTCAGCCTTCTCGTGATACCAGGCATAATATGCCTCGAACAAACACAACACGATAGTTTCTTCACGCGCAGAACACAGGGTATTTTCTGCGACAATGGAAAACAAATACACAGCCACCTCGACCATCAAGAAACCAAGAATTCATTCTGCAGAAAGTCTGCATGCAAAAGCACACAGATACAACAGAGTAAAGACACTCATGGGAAGATGTGTTGTAAACATGGAGGCAGGACTGCTCACTGCCAGCAGGAGCCACAATTACACATTATCGCTTTAATATGAATTTATGCAATTCTTTTACGAATAGGGCACTGAGCAGTGATTAAGAAATTCACATTGATGTTAGTTGTTCTTTTTCGAGGACAATATTGCATATTGTACTGTTGATGCTTAAATAAAACAATTCCTTAAGCTGATACTGCTTGCTGAGCTTGTTTGAGAATTCAAATATATCCTGTATTTTTTATGTCCTATATTTTCAGCGGGTCACCTGTGAACAACCTGAAATGTATTTGAATAAACATACCTGTATGAAATAAGAATGTAGTGACAGTTGTTATGCTTTGGGCAGTCATTCGATGTATCAGAACTCGCATTGAGCCAAACACAGGGTTGGAATTTATTAAAAGTCACATTCCTGATTAACATTATGCTGTTTTGACATGGAAAGATGTAGATGACTATAATGGCACAAGAGGTATGTCATCTGCTACAGCCAGTGCCATGGATTAAAATTATTCATTCATCCCTATACTCCTCCTAAGGAGTTCACCTGATTGTCTCAAAACTCGCTGTGTGGCATCTAGGGACCAATGTCTTCAAATGTATAATTTAGATAGTTGATAGGCTATCTAAGGCTGATAAACCGTATAACTGCCAGATCCAATCCAATTTTGGAAAAATGCATGGTAAACAGGAAGTTATGTGCTACTTGTGAATGTATTGCCTTGTCTCCACTGGCCATGGGTTTAGCCGTGATCTGACCTGTCTGGCACATAGTGAGCATCTCCATTGTCTTTAGAACCTGGCCAAACCTGGCTGAAAATTGAAATATGTGTCCCTTTGTGATATCATACTTATGTTATTAATTTGAAATTGATACATAAAACAATATGGCTGCCATTTTCATTTTTGTCAAAAACATATTTTTTTGTCCGCCTCCCAGGCCGTTCACTTGATTCTCTCTGAACCTCCTCTGTGACATTTATGGATAATAAGCATCTATGCATAAAGAAAGTTGGCAGGCCAAGCTGTTTGACTGGATTGAGGGCACGGTCAAATTTCTTTATTGAGGACTGGGGGCGTTTTGGGGATTATACCCTTTGCTGTTGGCTGCCAACAGTATACTATAAGTATGTTGTTGTTTTTTTTTTGCATAGTTGTTCAAGCTGAACTAGAACAACCAATGGCCAATGTCAGGTGTAAGAACTTGCCTAACAATGGACATTTACAAACCCTTTTGATACAGAAAACTAGCAGTCAATCTACATATTTTGAGAATGAAGACAACACGTTCATGTATAAACATATCTCCCATTGTAAAGGTGCCTTTTCATAGTCAGTGATTGCTCTTTGGAAGTGAGCAGGACAGTGGTGGCAACAAGCTAAACAGGTTTGGTACCTTTCTTTGATTCACCCGATAACTCAATTTGAATACTTTCTGTTGGTCTCTGATGGAATGGTCTCTGTTGGTTAACTTAATACACGATAGATTTTGCTCGATGAATGAGTAGCGACACATTAAGAAGGTAGACGTTGTTGGGTGTTTTCCCATTATGAAGCAGACCTGAGTCAAATAAGTATTTGCATGGATTCAGTTATGCTGGAGGATGAATTTGAGTTTGTATGGCACAATTTAACTAACTGGATTGTTTCAGATATATAATATTTATTACATTTCCTGTGCTCAAGGCAGAATAAAGCAAATGCTCAAATTAAAATGAGTTCAATGACTAATAACTGATGTTGAATAAATAATATAGACAGTTATTAATTACAAGAATAGGGAACACACACACACATACACACATGGTCAAAATATCAGTTTACTGTAAATTGTTATCTAAGCACAATAGAGGAACTATGACGAAGCAACCACTTGCCATGCTGGTAAAAAGTCTGCATGTATTTGTCTCTGTTCTTACACTCTGACACTGAGTCACAAAGGCATGAGGAAGTACTTGAGCAATTACAAAAAGGGGATTTTTTTTCCTTAGGTATAACCAGTCACATTCTCTCTCACATGCAGTTACGCAGTTTTGTTACTGTACTGAAGGACTCAAAAGAACAATACCTGTTCAGGTAAGATTTGTTTTTATGTTGTCGGCATATCATTCAAATTAAAGATATAAAGGTAACTGGCTACTGTAGGCACTGTAGGTAAAGAGTAACATCATAGATTTTCAGTGTAAATAAGTAGTTTAAACTACCATTACTGTTCAAGAAAGGATTACTATCCATGCTAGTGTGATACTTACTAATACTTGATTATACTAGTATTATCAAGTAACTAATAGTATTACTATGGGTTTCTGGATGTGGGTGAAAGCATGACACAGGGACAACTTCTCAAATTCAACTATTTAGTTATTCAGCCGGAGCAAAAGCCAAACATAACACAATGCGTCCCTTCTCACATGGGAGACCGAAGTACAACCACACTGTACACATGCGCAATATAAACTAGTTCCTAAAACCTATCCATTGAAATTCGGCCATTATGAAAACTATTCAGCTTATGAAATAAACATTCCTCTTCATATCATTTAGAACACACATGCATTCACAAAATAAAATAAATCTCAAACAAAATAAATCTCATATTACACTAGTGTGTATGAACTGAAATGACATAATTTGTATAATTCAGATAGAGAGGAGTTTTAAAAATATATCTGTGTTTTCTTACTCTTAGTACCAATGGACTCTGGAGTGTTCTTGGATCAGCATACCAGGCACAATGCTAAAGAGTTTACACCTGGTAGCTCTGGCCCAAGCTGGTCTGAAAACAGCCTGGTATTTATCTGTGAGTTCCACCCAGGGCCTGGTCCTCCTCCAACTCCCTGTGACGATGGGTTTCTCAAAAGTACTGCAGATGTGGAGGCCATCAGGGTGATTTTACCTGCCCAGTGTAGTGTTCACCAGCTGCGGCTTCGCATCTGCATGGAGGTAGGTTTATGAGTAAATGCTGCCCCAGACAGACAGTCAGAAACAAATTGTGAATATTGTTAAACACTTAAAGTGGTAATCCACAAGATCCTGATTTTTATTTATTTTGGCGATCATTGCTGTTGTGTTTTTGCACTGTATTGACTTGCTTTCCATTTTGAAAATTCATGCTAACTACTGAGTTAGTCTTCAATTAATTCCAAACAAACTGCTTTTGCTGCTGCACTTCCTGTGTGCCGGATGATTTTCCAGCGAATGTCCTACCAGACACCACTGTTAAGAACAACCAAGAACAGCAAATGTAAAAGCATCATGAACTGGGTATAGGTAGAATCACTATTGTGTTATATAAATTGGTGATAGAGAGTGGCAAAATAGATATTTATTTATATGAAAATGTTGGAGATTATTACTTTAAAGCAAGGTAAAGCTGAGCTGCAGGATACAGCAGCCTACTGGCTGTATTCATGTCCTTTCTTGGATTTTGTTTCTCTACTTGCAGGCCCAGGAGCAGAGTTGTCACCCTGACCCTTTAGGAATACTGGACCCTGAGAAGTACATCCTACTGTATGCTAGGGGGGAAGACTGGTATGAGGTCTATGATGACTGCCAAGTCATCAGGACACTAGACATTCCATGGTTGCGTGATGCAGCGGGTTGCCCAACGGCAAGAATTGTAGTGACACCGCCACTGGCAGTGGATTCAGAGGAGTGGCAAAGGCAGCAGCAGACTCTGGCTTACCTGATTGGTCATGACTTGGACAGGGAGGCCTCTGATAGGCTTGGGGAGCTCATGTTCACACGCAGGAAATTGGCATCTCCACGGCGACAGGAGCTGAGGAGTCGGGATGACAAGGTTTATACCACAGAGCCTTGGACAACATCTGCCCCCATCCCAAGTGACCTGCAGGACAATCTAAACCGAAAACTTCCTGTAACCCTCCACTATCTGAACAAGATCAGCTTCACTGTAAGGGTGGATTGCACCACAACCTCTTGTGTTCTTCTAAAGGTCTTCAGAAAGGTGATGGCTGACCAGGCTTTTGGTTGTGATTCCCTTGATGATCTGGTCCTGAAGGTTTCAGGGCGGGAGGAGTTTTTATCAGAAGACTTTCCTCTCAGTGATTTCCTCTGGGTTCGACACTGTCTGAAGACCAACCAGGACCTCCACCTGTCTGTTGTTCCTGTGACTCAGCTCCCCGAGGAGGCTGTCAGGGTCGTAGACTGGCCACTCGTTGACAGTTTCACCGGTCAGTCCAGCTCCCATGAGGACATCTGCCTCGAAGGGAAGGAGTTGGACGACATCTTCATGATTTCCCTGAGGGATTGCGATAGAAGACTCAGAGTCAAGCTCTTAGGGTTTGACATCCCCAAACTTCCACACAAATGCCCTCAGTCTGCCTATGTTGAAGTCTCCATTCTTTATGGCAACCAGGTTATTTCTTCAGTCACCTCCACTCCCAAGGCCTTTACGGATGAAGTGCTGTGGAATGAATGGCTGGAGTTCGACATTCTGCTCAGGGACCTGTCTCGTGGAGCCAAGTTGGGCTTCACCATTAATGCCAGCAGTAATGACAGTACCCCTACAAGCAAAGACTCCAAGTCTCAATCCTCTGGGGTAAACAGAGCACCAGACTACCAGCAGGGGAAGGGGAAGGGGAAGGTGATGTACTTTGTCAACCTTCTCCTCATAGACCACAGGTTAGATTTTTCTTTTTTGTATTTTATATGTTTATCTTTAGACATGTATTTTCAATCTAAAAAAGTTCAAGAATTTAGAGCCCTCAATCATGTCAAGATGGCTAATACAGTATCTTGAATGAATCAATCAGAAACGCAATTTGCCAAATACAAAGAATGGCAGGAATTTGTCTTGGTGTCAAGGGCGCAGAGGATATTCAACAGCTTACAAGTTTCACAATCTGACAGACACACATGGTACAGTGACAGCAGAACAACTCACATACAGTACAGCACACAGGCACTGCACAACAACAGCACCAACAACAGATGTCAGACTATATGTATTACTCTCTGTACATGTATTAGTATGTACATCGGTTTAGCAGTAGGTTGCGGCTGTGGAGGGAAGTGCCCCGTAGTGCAAAGATTAGAATACCACGAGGTAGTTATACTGAATTGGGAAGTAGTATGAGGGAGTTGTATGCATAAAAAGGTAGGATCTGTAATGCTGTCAAACAGCGACCTCTAGGCACAGAGCCCCACTTGGTATTGCAATTTGTTTACATTTTTTGTTTTGGTCTGATGTGTGGGTTGGAGTTTAGTAACTTATTATGCTGTGAATTTCTCCAGACCTCTCTTGGCAGAGCCTGTGGTGTGGCCAGCAATAGTAACCTCTTCCCTATTCCCACTCAACTCCAACCCACACATAACACCAAAAGAAAAAGTAAACAACGTGCCAAGCGGGGCTCTTTTGCCTAGAGGTCGCTATTTGCCGGCATCACAGATTCTACCTTTAAAGGCCCTGACACCGATTCCTGAGTTGAAAGAGACACAGGCCTGACGTGCACATGCACCGACAATGTAGGTGATATAAGAACATGAAAACATCACTAGTTAATCATAAATATTAGCATACTATAACAGAATCAGTGCAGACAGGCAAGTACAGTTATGAGTGACAATTTGTTTTTGTTTTTTGTTTTTTTAAACAATGTTTATTAGTTTTCCTTTTTATAAGTACACCCCACTTCCCCAGACCATTCCCAATAACACAATAACAAAACACTACACTAACAATGATATATTACTAACACAAGACGAATGTGTGATGTGTTATTGGTGTGTGTGATGATATGTGTAAACAACCCCCCCCAAAAAAACAAAACAAACAACAACAACAACAACAACACAACTATACCAAAATAAATATACAAACAAAAAACAAAAAATAAAAAATTGCATAAGAATTATGCCAACAGACAATTTGTTTTTAATAGTAAGAATTTTAAGAATGTATGGCTTAACTTATCTAAATGTTCCACTACACATATACAGGTAACCTGCAGCCCACCACTGATGCTCATTTTAATATAGGCAATAGCCAGTGAAACTCTGTAAATGATTGGCATTGTGCAAACTGTTAAAATCTTGAAATAAAAGGGAAGGAGAGATAAAAGTTGAAAACATACCGGTATGTGAACGACTTACTCTATAAATGGAACAAAAATGAAGTGAGATTTATTGAACTTAAATTGACTGTATTGACTGTGAACATTTCTCTGCATGCTCTCATTTGTGTTAGTGTGTGGGGGTGGGAGTACGGAGGTTACGAGTGTGAACAAAAATTATATTTCATGTAATGTACAGATTATCTTATGAAAAATGTCATGAATGAATGGGTGAATCAACCAAAGAATGAATGAATGAATCACACTGAAATGACACTTTTTATTATGAGTATGGTTTCACAGTATGGTGGACCTATATGTGGTACAGTGGCAACAAGACAAGTCATATACAGTGCACAGGGACAGTATGGCAACAACAGGCAGTATAGGCTGTAAGTAGTAGTAGTAGTAGTAGGTAGTATGTTGTGTCTGTGAAGTGATCTGTATCCAATAGTACAGTGGTTCTCAATGTGGGGAGGGGAAAGTTAAATTTCATTCACTAGAAGTTAGCCCAATGAGAGAATATACTGTATAAGAGAGACTATTTTGATTGGTTTCACTTTCTCCACTGTTATCTCTTCAGCTACAGTAGACAGTTGTGGAATTCTGGACTTAACCATATCTAACAACACAAATCTTCTCAGATAGGGGCCCCTGAGAGAAAGTCTAACAAAATGGGGGTCCATTCATGGACTAACGTGTATCACTTTGGGGGTCCTTGACATGAAAAAGGTGGAGAGCTACTGCAATAGTACATTGAACAAAGTACCATGGTGAGATACGTAGATATGAAATGATGGATGAATGTAGGAATGAAATAACTGTCCTAATAAAAAGCCAATTCTCCTTATACAGGTCAATCCTCCACCAGGGGCCTCACACCCTCCACATGTGGTCACATCCTGAGTTGGAGGAGGACGCCTTCGCCTACCAGGCAGACAAACTGTGTACTGCCACCAACCCAGACATCGACAACTCCATGGCCATCAGTTTCCTACTGGATCGCTATAGCTTCCCTGTGGTCCTCCCCAACAGCGTGACTGCATCTGGAGACAGCCATTCCCCACCCAAGTTGGGGAAGTGTATCACCCCGCCCCTCTGCCGTTCACCTGCTATTTCCTCCCCCGGTTCGGGG
>OMKL01067284.1:0-15258 GCA_900302295.1 Parasudis fraserbrunneri | reverse complement strand
GGAAGCAGGGGGTGTCGGTGCCGGTGCTGCTGCTGGCGGGACCGGAGCAACTGGTCCCCTCCGCCTGGAGGTTCTCCAAGCCGGACACCCCACCTCGGCCGGTGTCCAGCCCGGGTAACCACTCCCCTGGCTGGGCTAGGGTTGGGTCGGGCCTGGGAGAGCAGCGTCCGCTCTGGGAGATGGAGAGGAAAGGAGTGGAGGCCTGGTCCTGAAGGGGTCTGTGGTCGGCGCTGCGGCTACCCTGGTCCCAGTGGGATACTGCGGAGACATTGGAGTGAAAACAGATGCCGTTTAATTTTTTTACAATACGAGTTCATATGATTCAATCAATATGATCATTCATCTTCTTTCTGTGGGATCATATCGTGATGAAATCAAGATCGAGATATAGGGATACACAATTCTATTGTCTGAATTGATAAGAACAAGCACATATCAACTCAAATTTCTCATAAAACTTGATCTGAAATATTTGAGGGAATGTCATTTGAAAATTGCAGTTTTGGTTTTGTCACACTTAAACACCACGCAGTTCAATGAGATTAACATCAGCTGGATTACATACCCCATGATTTCACATACGTGAGCAGATATCGTGATATATATATATACATATATATCAATATCGAGAAAAGGTCCTTATGATTATCGTGATATTTGACTTCTTCCATATCACCAAGCCCTAATGAGTGTATCTGAATACATGCACAGAAACAACATGAAACACTTTTCAGTATCCTGTTCTGATGCTGCAAAGACCATATCTGACAAATTACCAAACGTCAGAACACATAAGCAATACTCTGTCTACACATAATATTGATTTGGTTTGACTGTTTACGATGAGTATAATTACATTTAGCCTTGGCCTGTGTGGCAGAGAGGGGGTCTCCCTGCCTCTGGTCCCCAGCAGCGAGGCCTCCCTCTGGGACTTGGACTGCCACAGACCCTGGGGTCGGACGAGGTCCCACACGCTGTGAACAATCACAGTTACAAGTGAACAGAAAGTTCTGGGTTGGAAGTAGTTTGTATTAGAGAGGAACCTATAGAGATTCTAGCACTGGATATCACACCAAAATGTATAATATATACTGTATATCACTACAGTATACACAAATATATATATATATATATATATATATATATAAAACTCTGTATATAAAAATGTCCGCAGTACTAACATCAGATACCATAGTCATTTGTAATACAGTATGTCAGAAATCAAAGCATGTGCCTAAAACCCCCATAGCTGTTCTAAAATAACTGTAAACCACGGCCTTGCATGGCTTATAAGCTTTTATAAAATGTTTACTACATATATCTGGCAAGGTTTCATAAAATAAACACACGGCAACAAAAAATACAATCGTTTTCTGATGACAAATAATCATTCTTCCTCCAAGCAATGTAGTTCTTCATCAGCTAGAATTCTAGCTAGCTAAGGTATGATTATAGAGTATTTACAACAATTTCGAACGTGGCTCGGCCAATCATAATCAAGGACCAGAACAAAACTTTTATAATAGGAGTTTTGTTGAGTTTTTTTTTTTTTTTTTAATTATTATTATTAAAGGGGACAACAATTTCATACACCTGCCTTGAATGTGTAGAACATGTTTGTTATGTTTTTTTTGCAAAGAAACAAGTATAAATTTAATTTTAATTATCTATTTTCTAGTACCTAAAATTTATTTGGTGGGTATAGCACATAACAAATTTGAAATTAATTATTTCCTTCCCTGCCTAGCTACCCCAAACCCAAGAGTAACAAACTTTTACAAACTGGGCAGTACATTAGGTAGGCAGTGTTCTTACCTAGCAGTGTGGCTCCAAAAAGTACAGCTAATTGATTAATCAAAGCTAATTCATTGCTTGTGTTCTCATTGTGACATCATCAAGGGGAGGCAATTCTGAAGACTTCAAACCCTGGCCAAATGGCAAGGAGTCATTTTCCCCCAGTGCCTAAATAACATTTGAGACTGCCAAATCCATACAAAAAATAGGCAAAACCCATTTTCCAGAATATGTCCCCTCTAAGAGAGTTTATTTTATTATGCACGCACATTATTCTTTTTTTTGGGGGGGGGGCACTAGTAGAGGAATCATCAGTGCCATTGTACATGTATAATAGGGCTGGGTATCGGCACTGACACAATTCGATTTCAATTCACAAGGTCCCTATTCAATTCAATTCAATATTGATTTAATTAGGCATAATGAAGCTGAGCACCTGCCATTTTTGTCAAAAAAATGTATTTGGTCAACTGAGTTTCCATAGCAGTTCAACAGGAACTCAGCGCCAGGCAAACTAGAGACATCTGCAGGACGGGAGGCGCGCTAGAAATAACTTTTAGCGAAAATCTTCACACATCCACTGAAAAAAGGCATAGATGAAAAGATTGATCTTGAGATTGTAGAAATCGATTCGATTCACATGAAATGATTCAATAGACCTTTTCAGAAGTATTCTGTTGCTATTCCGTTGCTAGGGGAATAGCTTTTGCCCCTGTTTATTTCCTGTCAGCAACTGTATTAGCAAACATTGCAACAGGAAAACATTGCAACAGTTAATATAAAAGGGGCTAATTTTGAATGTTTATGTTGTCAAGTTAGAAAAGGTCTATATATTTTATTTTTTTCACAACCCTAATGTATATGTGACAAACAAACGTTGGTCTGACCTCGTGTTTGACTGCTGCTCCATCCTGCCCGGTGGCCTCCTCCTTCAGCCTGCGGAGGCTCTGGGTGAGGCTCTCCACCGGGTCCTGTTGGGAGCTCACATCCTTCCCTGCACTCAGTCCTACACATGGGCAGAGGGAAACAAACAATCGCTACATTATTGATCTAGCCTAATTCTTGTTCAACAAAAAGAACAAAAGCAAAGAACACACTGCACACACTGCCACCGATAACCAGTCACATGCATCGGTGACCTGTGATCTAGAGGAGTTTATGGTTGTCTTAAGACTGGTGATCAACTCTGGGCAGAAGATGGCTGGCTTCCATAGACTGAAAACATATGAATCACATGACTCTACCATCGGTGTGTGTTGATATTCCCTGGCAATAGACGAGTTCAGACGAGTGCCTGACAGTGTCCATCTCTGCCTGGCTCAACATCACGAATCATCATGAGCAGTCTCAACCTTGTGACTTTGCCTTTAGGTGCCTAGAGGTGGTAAATCGGGGGCTGTACTGTGGCACAGTGGTTGGCACTGTTGTCTGACAGGTTTGAACCCGACGTGGGGCCTTTCTGTGTGGAGTTTGCATGTTCTCCCCGTGTTTGCGTGGTTAGGATGGGTCAAATGCAGAGGAATAATTTCCCCACCGGGACAATAAAGCACAACTCAACTAGCTTTAAGTAACACAAAGACAAGAGTGTGTACACAAAATGACACAATTACTTTAACCCTTAACAGGTGTATAATCTCATATGACAGAATTTACAGTACACACTCCTACACAGAGCTGCTCTATGCCTGTACATCACATAGCCTGCCAAACACCTCTGCCCAAAGTGCCTTATAACTCTAACAAAAACTGACCTCTGCCCTGTGACCAAATTAGTTTGAAAGAAAATTCAGTAATGAATTACATGCATACATAGGATCACAAATAACCAAATATTAAGCTTGTCTTAATTTTGATGAGTTATGCAGTGATATAGTTATCAGAAAAGTAAAAAGACTATCTTTTCTGCGTAAGGAAACCATACCTTTATGGCTGCATTCATCATCGTTTCCATGGACACAGTCATTTTCAGTTCTTATTTATAAAATAGACAAAAAAAATTACTTATTCAGTATGTTAAGGGAAAATAATACGAGTAAGTAGCACCAGTTAGTTTACTTCCTCTTTGGGCAGAGATGTTTGACAGTGGAACATCGTCCAACTCTCTGTGAAGGAGTGTGTTTACAGAACTTAACTGCACATTCTCATGATGATGTAAACAACTGAGTTCTAGAATTCTGAGAGAATATTCCTAAAAACGTAGGCACCTGAGGCTGAGAGGGTTAACCTTATTTTAAAAAAGGGGAATCCATCTGTACTGGGCCGCCACAAAAATGTTCATGTACAGGAAATGAAACCTGCAGTCTCAAACAAAACACAAAAAGAACAAAGATCCCATGGAGAGGCGTCATGGCAGGAAATAGACTTTTTCATCATCCAGCCACAGTGGCAGGTGAATAAAAAAATTCAGCCTATTTTGCCTGCCACATTTTTGGCATAAATAAATAATAATAAATAAAAAAATACAAAACTCCTATGATGGTTAGTTAAGTGCTGAAGTGGCTGATAAGAGTGGAGAGATTTACCATTCACAGCTAAAAATATTGGCTGGTGTTTCCGGTCTACGGTCTAATATGCCCTGGACCACACCTGTGTTTACCTGCAGTAGGTTCTTCTCCATACCACGACCACACCTAAGTTTGCCGGCAATAGATTCTTCTCCATACCATGACCACACCGGTGTTTACCTGCAATAGATTATTCTCCATACCTGGACCACGTGTGCGTTTGCCCACAATAGATTCTTCCCCATACCTGAGCCACACCTGTGTTAACCTGCAGTAGATTCTCCTCCACACTGACCACAGTACTCTATACTGAAACAGCCACTTTGGCAGGTTAACAACCAACATGTGCAAGTTCTAAAAAATCTATTTGACAAGTGAAATAGTGGAGAAACAAAGAGCTCCGGCACACGGTCCTCTTCGCTTGTAGATAACCTGATGAAGGTCCTTGCACGGAAACGGCGTCTCCAATAAAGACATATTTAACTGCGAGTGAAGAACACAGTGTGCCGGGGCTCTTTGTTGCTCTGTCGTCGGACCGTCGTCTTCTCCTACGCACCCGTCAACCTACACTACAACCTGCACAGTGTGCAGAAGCTCCGCTGTTTGTTGGGTCAAATAGTTAAAGTGCCTGGTGAATATTGGAACCAGTCAGCCACTGTGACCAGTGCAGTGAAAACGTTAATTTCCTGCCCTGCTTGCTCGCACCTGCACTGGCGGTTCCAAAGGCACCATCCATGCAAAGTCACTGTAAGCATCCTCCTATTTATGACCTTTGTGCAAGTACATGTACATTTCCATTACAGTTATCATGGAATATTTCTACAGGTACTTGGTTCAAGTGAAACAAAGTCAGCTGTCATACCTGGTCCTGGCAGAGTCTGCTGCCTCAGACAGCTCTCTCCTTCTCTGTCTCCTGTTGACGTCTCCCCTTCCTCTCCCCCTCCACCTCCTCCTCCGCCCTTTCCCTTCAGCCTCCTCTCTGCCTTCTCCAGCTTTCCCCGGAGCATAGAGATCTCCTCTCCCTTCTGCACCAGCTCCGCCTGCTGCTCACACAGGCTGCTCTCGAAGATCTTGGCAATTTCACACACAGCAGCTGCCAGCAGTGAGTCCATGACGGTAGCCAGTTGGGCATGGAAGGCACTCCGCACCGACTCCATTGTCCTTTGTTTCAGTCACAGTGATGCTGACAATAAATTATGACCTTAGGACTGATCAATTTTGTACCCCTGGGTTCCAGAGGCACTTATGGGATGGTGTATATCGCCAAGATCAGCACCCGACTTAAAGCTAGCTGTCGTAGTCGTTATAAACTGTCCTGATATTTTGCCATGTTGGGGACAGTAACTGCAATGGAACAGGCTCGTTCAGTCAGAATCGCCCCCGATTTGAACGTTTTCAGCAATCACTTATTGGACCAAATTTAAGTTCAAGTAAACTGTGTGATCTCTTGGTTGAGTGTTAACCTCTGATGTGGCAAGGATGCTCAATCAAAGACAGCAATGCAATCTTTAGCTTTAAAGCTAACGTTAGCTCCACAACAATGACATGTGACGCAGTCGGTGCGATAGTAGTCAAACTACATAGCCTACTAAGAAAAACTCAATCTAATGATATTGCTAAATCACTAGCAACGAGCACACAATAAACATACTGTTGCCAAATAGCTGACGCTGGTTAGCTTGTTAGCAAACTAGGTAGCTAACGTGTAAACAAGGGAGCCAACGAAGCGTAGCCAGCAGTGGTTCGTTTTGCTGGTTAGCCAAACAGCTAGCTAGCTAAATAGCTAACTACAAATAGCTAAAACAACCGCGTTGTAGAGTAATGGTCGTTTAAACAAGATGTGACTAAGCATTTTCTTGGTTGCATTAAATCGAAAAAAAATACAGCCCAAATACTTAGCTAGCAATCACATCCAGTAAAGTGGTGGGCCGCCGACTTGCTAACGCTACGCTAGCGGGTCGAGGGGTGTATGTGTTCATGGCAGGTCTCGCGATAACGAGGGCGCATGGGAAATCAGGTGCTCTGAACACGGTTTTATATAGTTCAATGGGAACACTGCACTGACAAATAAATCTGCTTCGCATGTTGTTATTGATATGCTAATTCATATTGATTGTATTATAGAACTCTTTGATTTTTACAAAGTAAATGAGCAACCATCACAATATTATGGTCTATCAACTATTACTAGGCTATTGGATTCATGGTCCGCAATTAAATATACAATTCTATGAATTCATATAAAATTTGCAGGGACACACATTCCTTATTTATTGTTTGATTACACACATCCTTAAAAATGCAAGTATTATGTAGCAACAGGGCTTTTATGGAAGTTATACAAATATATAGTGGTGACCAAACCATGCAGCGATCATTTTTTCTTCTTCTGTCAAGAGAAAAACTGTACAGTGTGGTAGATATTTATTATGATACACCCAGATAAATTTAACATATCAAGTAAAAACAATCATACATCCAAGTAATAAGTCTGACTTTGGAACAGCTGTTATTCTATAATAACCTTTTTGTCTTCTTTGTCCACTGCACACATTTTCATAAGTAAAAGAGGAAAAACTGAAAGACAATAGTGCCCTCTTTTGGCCTATGTAGGCTAGTGGTCAGTGTACTGCACATGCACTGCGGTTGTGGTTGGTGGTTTCAAGCATATGAATGTTATGTATGATGGTGGTGGTACTGTGGCAGCATAAAATGTGTAGATCTTTACTGTGGGGTAAGGTAAATGCATGGACTATATAAAGAGCTTTTCATCCAGCACAATTTATTTGATACACATTCTGTGAAATCAAGATTCTGGAGTAGCTCAATATTAAATTTGACTTATTTCACATCCTGTTTGGCCTCTTGGGAGCAGAGAGGGCATCCACCATGCCTCTCCACCTACCTCACTTGACAGTAAAAGTTTGTTGTGTAAACCATTACCAGTCAGAGATACTTCCATACATGCATGTTGTCCCCATTTGCAATGTTCTTTCCTAAATGAAAGACATGGCATATTAAATGCTTGATTAAAATAACAAATGACTAGATTTTGATTTTAGGTGATCTATTCTGCACAGATATGTTAATTTGATCTTTCCATTGGTACATCAGTAGCCTGCTCTACAGTATATCTTATGTCTATTTGTTCACTGTCTATATCTGTTATATGCTCTCTCACACTCTCACACGATTTTTGTACATACTCAAAATATTTCTGAACAGACATTTGTGATTTTATTTTGTACCTTTTATAAAATGTGTATCCATAATGTGTCTACCCTCACTATTAGTCACCAACAACCAGGCATTGTTACAATCCCATGTGTTTCTTTGTTACCAGGACAGTGAAAGATTCAAGATTCAAGATCAAGATTCAAGATTCAAGATTCAAGATTCTTTTATTGTCACAGTTTTAAAAATGTACATACATTCAGAACACGTGAGATGCTAGTTTTCCTTCGCTCCTGAAAAACATAGCTGGGGATGACAATAACTTTACATTTTGTCCTTTCTTGAACTGGGTTTTATGTGAGCAGGCATAACATAGTGACATAGTGACTTTGCATGTGATTATTACTTTCAATTTTAATTTCCTGTTATTGCACACTAATGCTCCGAGAATCTGAGGTTAGCCAAATAAATTTTGTCTTTTAAATCAAAACCTTAAAAGTTGTTATTCATGAAAATCCATTCATAAAAGTATTTTTGGTATATTATTTCTCTCATTTTATTTTTGGAATTGTTGTTGTTGTTGTTGTTGTTGTTGTTGTTGTTGTTGATATTGCTGTATTATTTCCTTCAATCTAGTTCTCGCACATTTCTTTTCTACAAACATTTGCTTCCTTTTGCTTTCATGTTATTTTTTATCTAGCAATTTTATTGCTGTATTTTTAAACCTTATTGTTGCAGTTCTGCTCTGTGAATCACTGTGCAACATTGGTTTAGACCAATATCATTACTGAGAGGAACTAGGTCAGTGAGCAATTTTTCATACTAGACAAATAAGGATGTTGTGTCATGCAGCAACTAAAGAACATAAATCAACGACAATGACAAACAAACAAAAGCAGGAGAGACAATAAATCAATTACAAAGAGAGGGGTCACAGTGCTTTGTGACCCACTGGTAGGCTTTCCACATCCATCAGGAAGAGAAAGCTTTATTAATAGAGTTCCTTGTTTGGCTAGTGGTGTGAAACACATGAACCCCTCAGGCCAGTCCTCCACAGACACGTTGTTTGTGTATGTTAGGAAGAAGATGGTCTCCCCCAGGGAACAGTCACAATGATAAGGGTTCCCTCCAGCATGGAGGACTTGAAGATGCCCCATCGCAGCCAGGGTTATACCATTAGTCTCACTCAAGAGGGTGGTCAGATGGTTCCCATCTACCTTTAGCACCTGTATGGTATGGTATGGTTTTATTTGGGCAAGAAATAAACAAAGAAACATTACAAGATGCAGTCCACCCAGAGGATAGCATGTGAAAGTATCATTAAACACTTATTTCCAACATGGTCCTCGATGTTAGACAAGACAATGATAAGACAGATAAAGTTACAAGGAAAAAGTATTATGGTATTTCCAAAAACGTATCATGGTATTTGCATCAAGTTTTGGAAATACCATCAATAAATACTCATCAGTATTATGGTTTAAACTGGATTATACCAATGCACCATGGCAATACATGACTTTTACCATCGCTGTATCATGTAACATTATTTATGCAATGGCCAGTACCATAGCAGAACTGAAACTACCATCAAACTACCATGATGCTTTTTTTTGTAAGGGACCAGAAAATACACATGCAGACATTAAAAACAAAACTCATACCTGTAACTTGTGCAGGTCCTCTAGGGAAGGCAGACTCATCAGGTGGTTGTTGGACAGGTAGAGTCTCTTTAGGTCCTGTGGTGGGCTGTGGAATGCCTCCAGAGTATTATTACTGAGGTCCAGCTCTTCTAGCCACGAGGGGAAGGGAAACCCAGCTTCGGCAACCTCTGAGCGGGATAAGTTGAGGAATCGGAGGGCCTTTGCTACCTGGAGACACTGGGGGGATGGGGTCATGGAGAAATTGTTCCCACTGATGTCGAGGTCAGTGAGGGCAGGCGTGAGATCCAGGAGCCCACAGAGCGTCTGGAAGGAGCTGAGTTTGTTGTCTCTCAGACTGAGAGAAGTCAGGTCCCGAAATGAAGTGAGAGGAAAAGAGCACTTGGAGACTTTGACCAGACTGTCTTCAGAGAGCTTGTTCTCTGACAGATCCAGATAGGTCAAGTTCCCCATAAACCTAGCCATGGAGCAATCGATCTCAGCCAGGCCAACACGGACAAGCCCAAGTCTCTTCAGTGGACCTAACAGCCAGCTATGGAAGTCCAAGAAGGGCTGAAGGAGAGAGGGGTCCAGAACTACATCTTCCAGATGAAGGTCCTTGATTTTAGAGGCCCCGATTTGAGAGAAGTTGGGAGTGGGACTTAATCCCCCAGACACTGGACCCTCTATGGTCGATGAAGTAATGTGAATCTCGTCTACTCTAGACAGTGGCAATATTGGGATCAGCGAAAAGAGAAACTCAAGGGAGATTGTGAAATTCCTGAAGATTAGTTTTGTTATCTGAAAGTGTGGCAGATACACAAAATAGGGACTTGTATCTTGAACAGTGCCATTCAGCACTCCATCCCTCAGTTCCAGCTCCAGAGCACTAAAACAAACCATCATATCGTCTGTGGTCCTGATGGCTGCAACATTGCATATACAATGGGTTCCATCCTTGCCAAAGCCACAGGGGGGACTGGCCATTCCTGAGGTCAAACTGTGTCCCGACAGCAGGAGTAGACAAATCACTGCCTCGTTCAATGTCATGGTGGAAGTCCTGCATCCAGAGAGGAGAGAATGTTGAAGTATACTGTAGCATGCAAAACTGTTCACAGGCTTGTTTCTTTTGGGTCCCAACGAGACGAGAATACTAATATATTGTTATTCTAGCCAAACAAGTGCATTTCAGTGTTTGCATGTGTTTGAATGATGGCACAGGACACTGAATATAACATTGATCTTCGTTTGCTTTGGATATCGTAGGAGATTAACAGACTACATATACAGACGCTGTTTGATGCCCTAACCCCCAGCGCAGACAGGGAGCTTCCAAAGTCCACACCTCAGAATGAATGAATGAATGAATGACGCACAAACAGATGTGGAAATACACACTGTACTGGACTAGTTCTAAGGCAAGGTACCATTATAATAACATAATCATTTTTTTAAGGTAAGTTCAGAATTTTCGACCCCCAGTCCTATTTCCAATGATGCTGATTGGAAGAGTCCTTTCTCTGTACAATCCATGCTGGTCTTCATACTGGATACCTGCAGCTCCAGCAAGTTAGCCACAGAACAAATGTAAAGTAATAGGGCCACACTTCAGTCTGTACAAGCCCTGAGATTAACGTTGAAACCTACTCCACAGTACAACCATAGCAAAGAAGTTTGTTTTCGAGTATGTTCAATAAGTGCTTTTTACAGTCGCCCCATTAACTTGACATTAGTTTTGTGGCTAACTAAGGAGAATCTGGGTATCCAGTGTGGGACTCTACCCTTCAACAACATCATTCATTAGTCAATAGGGCTAGGTGTCCAAAACTCTGAACTTACCCTTTAAGCTATGAATAACTGTAATAATAACATTTATAGAGCTAGAATAAACAGGGGTAAAAGAATATTATTCATGCCTTGCACTGCAATATATTGAGTTTGGGTCCCGAGGCAAGACTAAATGTACTCAATTTGGGTTTTGGAAAAACTTTAAGAATCCATACTGTAATGAGATTTAGACCAAAAATACCAATACGAGTTCTAGCATTAAAGATTGCCACACTCTGAATAGATAGTTGAGGAGCACTTTGGTCTCTCACCCATAAATCTTTTTAAAATCCTTTTCACATGTACGCTAATTTGCACAAAACATAATCAGCCCCGCTGCCCCCTGCACCTGTGATTGTTGAAAACATTGCTTTTGACTTGTATGTATGTCATACAAACGGCAAAATGACTCCAGGAGAAAATTCCCAAAAGCTGAAACTATTGACTTCATAAAATTGTACATAAAATATGATAACATTTCTAATTTCAGTAGAATGAAAGTAAGGAAAAAATAAAAAAGGGGGAAAAAAGGGGAAAAAGGGGAAGAAAGGAAGAAGAAAAAAAGGGGGGAAAAAGGCATAAATAATACGTTTCCTCAAATCAGGTACTCACCCTCCTGTCTGTTATTGCAACTGTAGTTGTATGTGGTCAATAGCCTAACATGTTCTGTTAATAAGCAGAGATGTATTCATTATCTTTATACACTCCTTACTTCTGTTTTTCTGGTGGTTTTGTTTTCACTTCTCCTTCCATACAGATAATTTTAGATAAACCCCTTTAAAAGGAGGAAGATTTACTGGATTTATATTTTCAGAGGAGGAAGATCAAAGAGGAAGATTATCGACCATCTGTGTTTCCAACAGGTTCTTAGGTTATATGTGTGGCGGAAGTATTGGTGTCCCAGATAAATAAGAACCAAAAAGGCTGTGAATTGAGAGAAATCCCATTAAAATTCAGTCAGGAACACTCTCGTCATAATAATTAAACCATTTATAGCGACAAATGGTTACACAGTTGTATTTGGCGGTATATAGGCTCTGCTCTCAATATGCTCTCAGTACAAATTCATGCAAGCCTGCAACAGATTTGGCAGAAAGCGCAAATATGTAATACGTGTAGAGAGCATATCTAGATGATAAAATAGATTGATGCAGGTGGAGGCTGGGGTGGTGGTGGGAGTTTTAACAAATGCCATTGTGCAACCATACACTGAATACAGGGAGGCAGAACAACTTAAATGGACTGCCTTGTTGACAGAGTTTTAGCCTTGTTGATTGATGCGCATTCTGAACAGCTGATCAGAATGATTGCCGCGTATGACTTCTGTGTCCTGTATGAACTAATGCTAGGCTACATTTGTTCAAAGATTCTAATAGATGTGCTATTCTGATTGAGATTTTACTTTTAAAAGTTCATCTTAGTCTCTGGGAACTCTTAAGTGGTCATTCATATATTATTAAGTTGGTTTGAGAAAGCCAACTTACTGATATTGTAATTGTTTTTTATGTCGCTACTCCTCCTCCAGCTTTGAAGCGATCAGCTTCAAAATTGCTGGGCATCTTCAGGGTATGCCCATGGGATGTGCTTATGCTTTTTGTATGGATAGCTCACTTCTATCCTTTCTTTTGCTTGTTTTTTCATCCCTTTTTTCTCATATACTCATAAAGTTCTGATGAACTGTAGGCCAGTACAGCAGTCCCTCTTATTTAAAACTAGATAGAAGGACCCATTCTACTTTTCTAGTTAGAGGATAAATACCCTCTTATGTGGGCTTGATGCTAAATAATTCAATACAATTCTGATATTGGGGCTGACCTATAGAAATATAATATCTATGGGCTGACCTATAGAAATATAATATCTATGGGCTGACCTGGGGCTGACCTATAGAAATATAATATCTATGGGCTGACCTGGGCATGGTAAAATGGCATAAAAGAAAATTATTTTTAAGTTTGAGGTGTGGTCCCATTGGGTGGGTGTTTGGTGTGTGTGTAGTGCATGTATTGGCTATATGTATGTATGTATGTATGTATGTATGTATGTAGCATGTGTACCTTTTGTTTCAGTTTATTTCTTTATAAATCTATTTTCTTATAATAATTAAATAAAATGCTGATATTGGGGCTGACCTATAGAAAAAGAATATGTGTGGGCTGGCCCCTTTTAGACGATTAGGTTTAATAAGTTATATCCAAGAGAAAATTATAGGCTACATCGCAAACATCAATATTTACAAATATCCTTTTGGTTTTAAGAGGCACTAAAGAGGTCATTCTGCATGATTGTATGTGAAACACAATTTTTCAGATTTGTCAAACAAAAAACAAAAACACAAGTGTTCAAGTAGCCAACAAAATCCATTGACTTTTAATAGACTAAGAATTTCTTTAGTCAAGGAAACTACATAATAATTTTGCGGAGCCAATGATATGAGAGTGATCACTAGTTGCTAGGCAGAGGTCCTCACTGATCGTAAAGGGAAGTCTGAGCAATCCTAACCTTAATTTATTAGAAAACTAGTGAAGATGAACATAAAAAGTTAGCCTGACGAAATTATGGCATCTGTAAACCAGCGAATAAATAAACTAATACAACATGTTGTTAAATGCTTATGACACAAACGTCACTCCATGTTGCCTATTGTGCACCATTTTTGCACTGCCTAGAAATGAAACATGAAAAAATGCTCTACAGTGTGTTTCATAGGGTCTATAATCTCTCTTTAGCTGAAGTATTATATTTAGCCTTTCATATCCTACTGTATGCTTTTAATTAATAGATAAGCTAAATATAAAACTATTACTAGAATTGGTCAAATACACCATTTTTAGAATAGGTGAAAGTAACACATTTGTACTGCATGGTTCTTGCCCAAAACTGCATGGGATTAGCATAAAGTGGGCATGTCTGTAAAGGAAAGACTCGTGGCTACCCAAAGAACCAAATAACTATCAAGGGACCCTTTTGAAAATGGCCATGGCAGTTTTTCCCTCACCAAAATTTAGCCCAGATTTGGAGTATCAATTAGCCCCCTTCCCGACAAGCTAGCATGACAAGGTTGGTACCAATGGATACCTTTGGTTGTCTAGTTTCATATGATACCACTACTTTTGTACTAGCTAAAGAAATGACTAGAGCCGCTGAAAGACTGAAAGACAAAAGGTTTTTGAGGGTTAAGGTGTGTTATCTGCTAAATGACTAAACTGTAAACTGTTATCTTGTGGCCAGTATATTGGCTTTGCTTGTCTGTCTGTCTGTGTGCGTGCGTGTGTGTGTGTGTGTGTGTGAGTGTGTGTGTGTGTGTGTGTGTGTGCGTGTGTGCGTGAAAATTCTGCCACATGTTCGGTCTTTCTCTCTCTTTCTCACCATGGGGAATCCCCCTGATGCGCACACACACACACACACACACACACACACACACACACACACACACTAAAACTACCTCCTGTCTGTGCAGAGTCTGACTGTGTAGCCACACAGCTGTGGGCTGCGTAGAGAGAGGGATAATAAAGTTGAGGGAGAGAGTTAACTATAGATTTAAAGGACCAGTGTGTATTATTTAGTGGCATCTAGTGGTGAGGTTGCAGATCGCAACTGCAACTGCAATTCTCGTTGGCTATCGCGGCATTCACCGCCATCTTTGTTTCCACTGAAGCATGAACAAACGTCAAAAACAGGAATACAACGGTGTTGAAAAACAATCTGAGTCAGGTAATCATGAGTATATCATTCCAATAGTGTATTCTGTCTGTTGTTGTGACCATTTGGTTTTGTAACGTTGCCGTTTCTAGTTGCTCAGCTACTAGAGCAACATGGTGGGCTCCATTGAAGAGGACCCGCTCCTAAGTAGATATGAGGGGCTCATTCTAAGCTAACAAAAATACAACAATTCTTAGTTTCAGGTGATTATACACTAATGAAAACATAATTATGAATATTATATTCCATTTCTGCCAATAGATGCCCCTAAATACTACACATATGTCTGATAGCACTCTGAATTTATGGTCCAGTTTGTACCAGAATGCACTCTGGCCGTCCGAGTGTCAGTTTACAAATGCACCTACAGTATCACCGGTCACCTAGCAACAGCCATGGAGCAGGATTCTGGTGTTAACATGGTTTCCACTGAAAGCGGCAATGACCAGTTCACGTTCCTCTCTCTCTTCCTCCCTCTCCCATTAACGTCGTTTAAAGTCGCTCTGAAGTGAGGTTATGACGGCGTTTGAGTTGCGCTATCAACTCGAGTGTGAAACCTGAAATGTTATAACTGCTGCTAGATAACGACCTCTTCCTGGTGGGACTTCGGTCGGACT
>OMKL01067282.1:3947-15186 GCA_900302295.1 Parasudis fraserbrunneri | reverse complement strand
CCCCCCCCCCCCCCTTCTGCGTGAGTGAATTCTTGAAAAATGATGAGCACATCTCTGGTAAGGCCGAGATTTAAAAAGAGGTCCCTCCGCGTGACAGCACGTGGGGAAACAAAACGTAACCGATCTGTCGATTACATCAACTAATCGATTAGCCGACCGAGCCTGAGCGTTTCATTGGTCGAGGACAGCTCGTTACATTTGATCTGGTGCAACAATTTACTGACTTAACTGGCGTTTTAGTCCAGCCGGACCTTCAACACAGTATATAAACAGATCCTACGATTATGATCTTATATAGACAGTTACAGATTGCACAAAGCATGTTTACAAATTGCAGTAATCGAGAGACGCTCCCTCAAGAGCAATCTTTGACCCATATCCGACACCTGTGCACACATTACAGGTGGGAGTACTATCTATGCAACATTAACACTAAGAACTGTTTAAATACTCTTGACGAAGGTCCAAGGGGGACTGAAATGTTAGTAAAATCAATAAACTGTTTTTTGGTTTTTTTTGGATGACGACTTTAGGATCTTCTTTTTCAAGACAGCTATGTCAGCTTGGCTAATCTATTTGTGGTGGACTTGTCTGTTATTATGGTGGGCTGGTAAATAAATGTGGGCTGTGTATGGGAAACACCGCCACGCAATCAGTGCTACTAAGCTCCGAGTAAATGTCTCAGCATCTTCCTTGAGCCACACAAGTCACAGGAAAAGACACGAGGCTGTATTCCTTTTCCTGAACTTTCTACATCCAAGGAAATGGACCATTGGCACCAGAGAGATTTAATGGGACTTTGTAAGCTCCAAAACACCAATAAGCACTTTATTTAAAAAGGGGACATGTTATAGAAAATGTTTTTTTGTGTGGATTTGGCAGTCTGACGTGTGATTTAGGCACTGGGGAAGCATTACATAAGTACTCTGTAGGGTTTGAAGTCTTCAGATTAACAAGCCTAAACTAGCTGTTCAGAATTATTGCCCTTCGTGATGTCAAGCAATACATTCACTTTAATTAATCAATTAGCTGTACTTCATGGAGCCAGGAACACTGCTTACATAATTTACTGCCCAGTTTGTAAAAGTGTTTTACATTTGGGTGTGGGGTAGCCAGGCAGGGAAAGAAATAATTTATTTATTAAATAGATAATTAAAATTAGATTTAGACTAGTTTCTATTTACAAAATTAACAAATATGTTCCACAGATTCAAGTAAATCGTATAAAATTGTAGAAGATACATAATATGTCCTCTTTGCCATCCTTCCTAAAAACAAGTAAATATTTCTCCCTTAACAGAGCCATAAACCACAAACCACAGTCATCATTCCAGGAAACATCCACATCAAAGCCTACAAGGAAATGTCTTGACACACGTCATCCTGTCTCCACTACACAGACAAGCGAATCTTCCTTGGAATAAGGAAACGGTAGCCTACTTCAGCTATTTGAGTCTCCGTCCAATATAAATGTCTTTATCCGGGTCTCCATTGACCAATATGAATTTTGCTGAACGACAAAAAAAAAAAGCAAGCCCATCCGTGAGGGAACATGCTCGAATTGTGCATTCCTGGTTCCATCATTAAAGCTGCATTTGGTAGTTTTGAGAATAAATAATTACTTGTACAATAACAAATTACAAATGCTTGAATATTGTTTATACTCTAGACACAAATCCCAAAAAAATCACCCTTTGAAACAAAGTGAACCAACATTGCATTTAGAGGATGCTTCTCTGTATGGTAAAGGTGGTGGCAGGGTAGGAGCTCCACAGCCAAACAGATCATTTCTAGTTTCAAACAGTTCTCCGGGGATCCAGATTTACTCTTCTAACACTTTATGTATTCAATACTTAAGATATATCATACATTATTTTGACTTTTCAGGTTAGTCTCCCCCCCCAAAAAAAAAACTACCCAGTGCACCTTTAAATTAGTTTAGGTGTTTATGCAACAGACAATCATACAAGAGGCCGACTGATGCTGGATTTTTGAGGCTGAGGCCGATACTTGGGAGTAAAAAAAATTCTGATGTCGATATATCAGCCGATATTCACACACATCTTTAGCAAGGATCCCTCAAACTTAAGTTATCAAAGACTTGTGACAAAGATATGTACTAGAGGTGGGATATTTTACCGTTGAACCAATTTACTGTGAATATGAATATATTAAAATGTATGCGTTTTGTGTATCTGTAAATTACTTATAGGAAAGGCTAAAGTAACCTATTTGTACTGCATGCCAAAAAAAACCTGCCTGGTTTGGGCCTAATTCTGCATGTGTTTAGCCTGGCTGTAAAGAGGAGTCTTGTGTGGTTCCACTGAGCCCAGATATAAGCTCAGATATCTTGAGGTGAGAAGTCAAGGGACCCCTTTGAAAATCGCCATGCCCACGGCATTTTCCACCCATCAAATTTAAGCTAGCTTAAAATAGCTTAACTTTGGAGCAAAATCTACCCCCTTTTGCCCGTGAGCTAGCACGACATGGCTGGTACCTTTGGATTCCTCAAGATCTCTGGTTTCATATGATACTTCCCGCTAGCTGAAGAAATGAGCCTGCTAGAGCCCTTTAAAAACTGCTAATCAAACGGCAGAATATCGGTTATATGAACGCCAAATATAAGCCAATATTAGCCCCGGGTCTAATTGAAACCAAATTTACTTCATGTGGGGCAACCGTGCAACAGAAATTTAGACCCAATTTACTTCATAGGGGCAACTATGCAACAGTCATTTAAACCCAATGTACTTCATAGGGGCAACCGTGCAACAGTTACTTTAAATGAAGCTGCTTACCTGATAAACCACCAGGTACAATTTTGAGTTGACAAAACACATCTGGTTTCCATGACAGTTCATACTCAATGTTCCACTGCCCAGCTTCCGTCAAAATACACATATGACTGTGCTGTCTCACTATATATATATATATATATATATATATATATATACACACATACACATATATATTTAAAAGTGCAAACATGAACAAAACCAACTTTTGGAGACATATATAAATGCTAGGGATATTCATCATCATCCAGTCGCTTGCAATGTAATGTTACAACTTCCTGGATAGCCAATATTGGCTAAGCTACTTTAGGTTTAGCCAACACGGTCTGGCGTCGGGCACCACGGCGCAGCTATTGAAAACAGCTGTAGCTTTTTTTTTTTGTTTCCCAAGCAACCTGCAAGCTAGGGAAGACATAGGCTACGAAACAGTAAATTAGAAGATCACAAAGCTCATTGCCAATCAAAACACGATGAGCTTCTTCTCATTGACGGCAGATGTTTCCCGCGCCCCGGCTTACCTGACGTAAACCACCTGCCTGTCCTCCACTCTCCTCTGCCAGCCGATGGGGACGTGTACAGCTGTAGTGTGGACCCCATCTTTGTCCCCACTGCCACTCTCACTGCCGCCCATCATTTTGTAGCTGCTGCCTTCCAGCACCTTGGAGGAAGAAGGAGAGACGGCAGGGCACAAATACATCCATGTTCAAATCAAATCAAATGGATTTTGAATTAAAAAGGTTCATGACACTATAGAAAAACGATTAAAAGAATAATTTAAAAAAATGATCACAACCATTAGGAATCAAATGCTGCATGATCATTAGAAAATCTTTAAATTTTAGGAGGACAAAAAAAAAAAGCAATAACAAAAGAGGTTTCATGCTCGTCAGTGTAGGCATGCATGGGTACAGATGAGCTTTGTTGCGCACGATTGTAAAGTTAAAGGATGAATTTTGAGGACGTTTACGTTTTGATAAATGCGGCTGCACGCTCTATGCGCAAGCCACATCAACGTCACCGTGACATCCCCCAATGCAATGCCGAGGGATGCCAATCCACATTAAAGCCCACGGCCTTGTTCGTGTAAGTGCCACGGTTAAATAACCGGAGGAGGCACAGCAGCATCATTGTTAAGGTTCTCACAGTAGTGTCAAAAAATACAGCAGTGCTTCCCCTACCATAGGCATTAGAGGGTGCATTCTTGTGGGGTCACGATTCAATTCAAAATCAATTCCTTGATTCATCACGGTTACTTGGGCAATTCGATGGGATTACATTCTGGATTGCTATAAAACGTTGTGCTTACAAATCTTGATTATTGTGTAAGTCTTTCTGCTTGGCTAATCTTGGCTATCTGTAGGATTTAGCGACCTAACGATTTACAGTTCTAAAGGTCATGGGAAAGTTGAAATCACATCACAAGACTGAAAAATTAAAACAAATCGATTTTTAATCTTAGAAGATTGAAGTACACATGTTGCCAAGTTGGGTAAGGGCACATGGTCATGAAAATGCAGAGCTTGTGAACAAACAACACATTATGGACGAGAAACCCTTCTATTTTGGAGTAAAGGAGGCTTTGGACTGTATGTGGGGAGTTTGTGGAGATAACTGTAATAGTTTAAGTGCCTCTAGGCTTGTCTTGAAGTATCCACAACTGATTTTCAGACATGCATTCCCACGACTCTGTATTCAGTCCCTCTGTATCATGAGTTAAGCCAACTTATATTTTATTAATCCCGTGGGGACATTGTTCTCTGTGTTTGACCCATTCTAACCACTTAGGAGGGGACCAACTCCAGTTCCAGTTGTAATTCCAGTACCTTGGTCAAGAGCAATGGCAGGAGTATGATACCAGGGCGCAAGACTGCAACAAAAATGTGAGTTGAAATTTCATGTGGTTGCATTCGCGCGAGCACATGGTCTCCAAAGTCGAGGACACAGAACTTTACGAAACAATCCATTGAGCAGTTACCGTGTTCCAAGAATGAAGCGGTCCATAGGTGATTATTATATCCTCGAAAGACAGTGTCTGGGATTTTATGGTTTTACCCCGACCGCCGCCGGGAAGGTAAGATTGAGAATTCGGGCAGTTCGGAGATATCCCCGACAGCACATAGTCAAGTTTTAAAAAGCAAAATGAGGAGAGAGAGGAGGAGGCTGGTGGGGACGGAGAGCCCATCAGACGCCACTGACGATGAAAGCGCAGGCAGGGAGAGAGACCGACTGAGCCAGTGAAGAAGGAAAAAGTACTCCATTCAACCGCAACGGCTAACGCAGTACCCATGGTTGCCGTATGAGGGGAAAGCGGTGGGGAGTGGTCGAGAGATATTCACTGCAACAACTTTAGAGTAACCGGTGGAATGAAACTCTGCGCCGTCACTTCCAGAACTGTCAAACCTCATCAAAATAGACTAGGTCTATATGCTTCTGTGGCATTATAAATTAGGGGTGTCCCGATACCACTTTTTTTGCGTACTAAGTACAAGTACTTACATTTGGGTTACTTACCAATACAGAGTATCGATATAAGCACTTAATAATATCATTAAATTGATTATGTAAAAGTGAAATAGTAAAACGTTTTGCATTGGTCATAATGCCAAAGTTTTGTTGTCATCCTACTCTCTCTCTTCCTCACACATACACACACACACACACAGACAGAGCTGCCCACATGGAGCAGCCCCGCCTCCTTCTCACTCAGTGCTGCTCTCCCGACTCGTCTCATCCGCTCCACTCATAGTTTCAGAGTGAGTCTTGTCACTCTTTTTAAGACATAATTTGCTCAAACGGCCTTCCATACTATTTGGTCTCGCTGTCACGTTGTTAGCTTACTAAAGACGGCAAAATGCGGATTGCGTTTGGATTGACAAAGAAAACAGGAAATACTTTGCATTTGAGGTGAATTAACAAGGAATGGCAAAGGATTCCAGCAAGCCCACACTGCATGCAAGCGTTGCTACAGAACAGTGCCACGGTAGGGTTCTAGCACAACAAATTTAGCAAAGCACCTAACGTTAAAGGACCTACACTCCGACCCCTATAAGTTTACGATTTTCGAGAGGTTGGCGACAGGTCTGCACGTCTCTCGTCACGCCTCTTGACAATTTAGCAGAGCGTGCCGACACGCCGACACTGCTCCTCTTCCGCCTACCCGCTCAACTGACGAGAGGTTCACCTTAACGTCACGTTGCCTTAAAAGAGGTATCGGGTGCAGTTGTATTGGAGTAGTTTTACGAGTACAAGTACATGAGCACAGTATGGGAAATGATACTGATACTGATACTGGAATCGGTATCGGGACATCCCTAATAATAATAATAAATGCTCTAGTGTTTTGTCTTGCTGAAAATTGTGAGTCAACATATTAGGTTATTTTATGTCAACATTGTTAAATTACACTAATAGAAGATGACCTATTATGTCAACCACTGCTCGTGGCAGAGAAACTTAATATTCAGATTTAAATATTTTGCAAATATCAAGTCTGGAGTCACTGTCAATCTTTAACATCAATGCAAAAATCTAGGGTATACAAATGAAGGCGACTATTCATCAATATGCAAGGTCATTGATTAATACCATGCTGTACCAAAGAAAAAAAAAGAAAAAAAGGGTGCGACCAAACCATGTGCTGGTGCGACCGACTGGGAAGGTTGGTCGCACCGGTGCCACCAGTAGAAACGTTGAGGCTAGAGCCCTGGAATGGCTAGCATGCATGTTTTTTTGTGTGGGAGAAAACCGGAGTACCCGGAGGAAACCCACGCAGACAAGTGGAAAACATGCAACCCCCGACAGACTCTGCCGTGTGCATTCAGTTTTAGGACAGACTGTCCCTTTAGATCAGTGGTTCTCAGCGTGGGGTCTGGGGACCGTGACCTCCCTGGGGTCCGGGGACCGTGTCCACAAACTCAGTCTCCTATTCGGCGTCATTGGAGCATGTCCAGAACGCTCTCTCTTCAAGATATCGGCAATCTTTGCTCTCCCGTTTCTTGCTTTGGGATTCTAGTTTATATGTTTAGTAAACTTAATGTACTACTACTATCATAGGAATAATGGGCCTCATTTATCAAGCAAAAAAACACACAAATTGGTACGGATAACTTTTTAAATATACACTACATACAACTATTTGAACTCAAAAGAAGGGCATATTCATCACAGCATTTTTGTGCAAATGATGTTTCTACTTTAATGGCTGCTTCTTTGCCAGGCAAGGGGGGCTTGAGGGGCAACCACCCCTGGGCCTTTTTGTCTTAGGCCAGCGGTTCTCATGGTGGAGTCCGGGGGAGGGGGTTCCAGGGGAATATTTTAATATCAGTATTTCATTCACTATAAGTTAGCACAATGAGAGTATTTATTTTCTCCACTCTTATCTTCTCAACTACAGTATGGACAGCTATCGACAAAATCACATCTAACAACAAAGATCTGCTCAGATGGGGGGTCCGTGATACAAAATATCACAAATCTGTTTACAAGCCCCTATTGGTCATTTCTCACTACTGTATTTTGACATTTACCATTTTCTTAGGTCATAAAATAATAGAGATCTACACAGCATGTGGACTGTGCTGAGTAAGGACTCTACTCGATCAACATCATGATGGATAGGTAAGAAATAGGGATCAGCCTGTACAGTTGACGCCTGGGAGGAAAATGTTTTCAATTAAAAAGAGCCTATTTTCATATACCTTGCGTCAATTTGATATTACTTTTAGGTGAGATTACCCTCCACAACGTCCCTGGTCGTGAGGTCATTTGTCAGCGGGGCTGTGGCGTCAGATAAATAAAGGGGGCCCTCAATCTCATCTCTTCTTAGTATTCTGAAGCTATAACCTTCACCCTGTGATGAAAAGCGAGTGAATTTGGAGTGGTCGGTCAGAGAGAGTTGGCCTTGCGTCAGGGTTCTCATTATCTTCCGGGTCCTGACTCCTGATATAGCCCCACTAACACTAATCCTAACTCCGATGGCCTGTGACTCAGTTCACTACCTGTCACCTGTAAATCAAGGACTAAGCCTGTTCGTTCCTTCCATAAGTCATCCACATTCTGCTTTCAGACGCACGGACTGAAGGCTTTTTTTAATTGAAAGAATGAGGCTCGGTTAGGGCTATGAAATTACTGCACACCGCAAACTCATCCTTCATTTCTAGTTTTATGGTGTCATCCTACTCAGTAGTACGTAAAATGTCTGTGCTCAAACCCATATTCACATAGGCTCCCAGAGTACGAGTGCTGATCTGGGGTCTGTAAGCTGGACCATGCGTCTTTATGACCTCATTCAACCTAACAGAATGAAGCTTACTCTCGATCAGTACTCCCACTTTGAGAGGCTTTGTGAAAATGGACCCCGGTGCCGCTTAAATGTGTGCTGAATCCGCGAGGGATGAAGTGCGATCTCATCCGTTAAAAAGCATCCCGACCTGTCCCAGATTGTCAAGTTTACGAACCTTGACCCTCTTCCGCTGGCTATACTTACATGAAGCCTGCAAACAGATCATCTTCCAAACCTGGCTGAGTGGTCAAACTGTAACATAATCGCTTTGAAGTTTCAATCAGATTGAGGCCAGATCTATTCCAGTTGAGATGTTAATGTGCGATTAGGTTTTCTGGAGTAATTAGCCCTCTTAAAAGATTATTTTATTACCAACTACCTACATACCTGAGATCTGTGCTGTGTGAAGTGATGTATGGGGCCTAATAATTAGCACTGGCTATATATACATACATACATACCACATCCTGCTATGTACTGTGAGATCATGAGGCCAAAGTCAGGTTATAAGGAGTTACTACAGCATATTTAAGAAGTTAATCTGTTTATCCAAAGACTATAGCCTGAGGACCAGAATGGAAACAATTTGTTTAAGGTGTCAATTTACAACACATCCCACAATAGCAGTGTAGCTCTCTCTGACCCAGTAAAAACCCTGTTTGAATAACGGCATCAAAACAATAGGATACTCATCAAAACATTTTAATTGCCAAGCCATAACTTAAATAGAAAAGTGCATAGCCTTTGTGAAAATAACATGAAATGTATCCATCAAAAACAAATCTCTTGGAATCCCTCAATTCCTATAGAAATGTCAAATGATTCCACATCATAGATTATCAAGCAGTGTTTTTGTTTTGCTTTCGTAAAGCGTTACATTTTAGCCATAGGGGGTTGTATGCAACTTATTGTTTCTTCAAACTCCAACCCACGCACCCTCAAGCCCACTCCTCGCTAAAATGCCAGTTGCATAGCCCAAGAATGATAGACGTTTAGTGCACTTCAACATTAGAAAAAAGAATAGCATGGATGACATGACCGTGGTGTGGAAAGCATGATAGTGCAAACAAGGAGACACAATGCATCATGAACTGCTTCTCCTCCCCTATCCCAACCACCATGGATACATATATACAATATCAACAGGACAGGCCTCAATCTCACTGTTCAATCACCTTTACATGTATTATGCTTTTTTTTTCTTTCTTCTTCTGTAGACTGTCAGTCATTTTACATTAAGCGCTCGCCGTCAATGTCCACAACCACGGATTCCTATCTCCTCCTTGTACCGGTTAGTAAGGACGTTAGCTTTCCGGGTGAGTTTAGACAAAACTGCGTGGAGTCCATTCAAATGATAATGAAATTGTTTCTCCAAATCATCCTCATCCGACTCTATTCTGGACACGTCAAGGGCGGGCACGCCGACCTTTTCTTTCCGCCTCTCGTCGCCCTGCAAGATCCCCCACTCAATGTCATTTCGGATGGATTTCAACAGCACGTAAGAGCCGTACATATCCCCGTCTTGAAAGTAGGTCGCTGTGCCGTTGCTTGCAGTCCTCACCGGTTTGATTTCACCATCCTCTTCCAGGGGCACGTCTCGAAGCAGACTTGGCACCATCACTGTCTGGTCCATGTTGTTCACCGCCCCAATGAAGCGGTTCATCGCGTTGAACAGCGAGTTCCTTTGGTTGTAGGAATCCGATATCTGCATCATTTTGGAGTGTGAGAAGTGGACTGCAAAAGGGACTGATTCTTGTGCAGAGTAGACTGATGATGACGCTCAATGATGATGCACTTTTAGCCTTGATCTCTATCTGTCACAGTCCCAGGCCAAACTTAGCTTGCTAATGCCCTTTATCGGATTATAATGAGGCTATGGCGAAATCCCCGGGCACTCGCACGTCCAGGCGTTTAACTAACGTTACATTTACCGTTGCAGGCTTGGTCGGTTTAGCTGGGGACCCTTGGCAACACGTAACTTAACTGCTTCCTTGCTCAGCTGAGGTTAGGTCTCTTCCCCTGCCAAGGCAAAGTTGATCCAAAAAGAGACGCACCGGGTGATTAGACTGCTGTCTGAATGAAGGGCGTTCCCTGGAGCCGACTGTACCGTTTCTCCCTTGAGGCAAAATAACAGGACCGGCAGGCTGAAATAAAGCACACCAATACACAGACAGTTAGATTGGTAACGTTTAGTGAGCTAAATAATTCTGTTCAGAGAAACGGTAGAGGAAGAACAAACAGGCGTCGTTACCTAATCAGCCAGCGAGGGTTAGCATTAGCTGACTAGCTAGCGAAGTACCGTTAACTGCTTCCTCGATATCTCTGCAATTGGATAAGCAGATTAACTCACCGTTTGATGTCTTTAAATCACCCTTCCGGTGTATGAATGGTCTCCTTCTCTATTATTCTGATCTAGCTCGTTAAATGTATACTTGACAGTCAAGTCTGGTGGTGTGGTGCGGCTGTGAAAGATATCTGCAGGAGGATGTGATGTAGGCCAGCCCACAAACCGAACCTCCGTTTTCAGCCAATCGCCTTTAAGCCGATCCCGTTACACAACGCCCCTGTTGCACTACCCTGCCTCCATCGTTCCTCCGATCCTTTGGCAGGACTAAAGCCAAAGGGTGAAACCGGGTGAAAGCTCTCTAAATCTTTTCATGACTCTATAACAGGCTATTCCCTCAAATCAAAAAAAGATTTAATGTAACCTCCATATTCATGTTGATTTTTGCAAAACGGAGCTGCGCAAAGGTGGAGGGATGGCTGTTGAAAAGTGTTGGCTTTGTAAAGAAAGTCCCAAGCCTTTCAGATTTGGGTTATTGGTTCTCACAATTTCTGGAATCTGTCTAATGTATTTTTTTTTTGGCAGTTACAATCAAATAATAGAATATGGCACGGAACTATAGGTTTTCACAGAGCTGAGATACGTTTTCCATTAGTGTGACAGCGCCAGCCTCTGGCCATAGATGGAATTACTTCCAGTTTTTGGTTAATTAAGTTCTCTTGCCCTCTGCATTCTGAATTACAAAACATACACACACAGCGGCACAATGAAAGTATTAAATACCACCAGATTAAGTAACGTCTAGATTTACATTTAGAAGAATGATCTTGTAGATCCAAGGATTTGATGGTAGGTATATTAAGTGTTGCCCCCCCCCCC
>OMKL01067265.1:0-11003 GCA_900302295.1 Parasudis fraserbrunneri | reverse complement strand
TATGCACATGCCGCAGATGTGTGCACATGCCGCTGTGTGTGTGTGTGTGTGTGTGTGTGTGAGCTTTGCTACGGCTGGCTGAAGCCCGTCTCCCGTCGCCCTCTCTCCCTCAGTTCTTCCGATGCGAGAGGATCAAACAGACAGGCATTCGAATTGCGTGTCGTGTGTGTTAAGGGAAGAAAAAAAAAAAAAAAGAAGGTTATTCTGCCAACTGAGAGTCACATCCTGTGGTATTCTTTGGGGAACTTTAGAGCTGGGAAGCTTGACGGCCGTTCTCCCCCTAGAGTTCACAGAGGTGGCGTTGCCAGGCAACACAGAGGAGGCGACGGTCGGGGGAGAGCGGCGTATTTTGATTAGCGTGAAAAGACTGTGTCTGCATGTGAGGCGTGAGGGAGAATTTTTTTCCCCCTCATCCGCGGCATGCATTTGTTTGTGTTACATGTGCGTGAATGAATGTGTGTGTGTGTGTGTGTGTGTGTGTGTGTGTATGTGTGAGTAAACTAAACATTAGGAACACCTGCTCTTTACATGACAAACTGACCAGGTGAATCCAAGGGTCGGCTACGAATCCTTCTTGATTTCTCCCGTTAAATCCACTTCAGTCATGAAGGAGAGAGTGTCGATGAAGGGGGGGGGGGGCAGGTTAAAGAAGGATTTTCAAGCAACCGAGACACTCCAGATCGGGTTGTGCAAAAGTGGACGCAACTCAATACTCAGAGGGTGTTTGTAATGTTTTGTATACTCACGTGTACAGTATGTATGTGTGAGGACATTACTAAATTTATTCAGCCAAGTCCCGTCAGACCTATCTAGTCAGACAGCACCTGCATTGCATCATTCCAACAAACTTGATGTGATATTTCACCAGGGCTTGGTGTTAAAAATCTTTATCGTCGAGGCATCGATTGAATCAAATCAGTACTACCTGGTATGTAAAAATGTTGAGACAAACAACACTTTCATTGTCAAAAAATGCTGTTTTCACAATTGCAATTTGGGTACACAAAGCCTTTTAGCTATTGCCTTGGTGCCGGAAGGCCTGCCCTCACCAGCAAGCAAGAAAAGTGTTCCAATCTGCTTCCTGAACGATATTACATAATGTACTCTGGTTACCTGATTGGCCCATCAGTCAGTCTGTCAGTTTTCAGTAGTTGTAAAGGATATCAGCTAGCTAGTCCACAAACAAGTAATGAAACTAGTTTGCTACAATGTAGTTAATTTTAGTGGTTCAAAAGCATCCACAGCAGGGTAAGGATAGCTGGAGGATAACTTAAACAGGTTAGCCAATGTTAATCTCCCATAGCAACCGATCATACTGGTCCCATGAATTTCTTTACATTTGAAAGCTTCATGTATTATGATACTAACTTGACATCTCCTTTCAATGAACAGAAGGCCACACCCCCTCAACCTACTGAGGGTTGGCTGTGTTCAGAGAGGGTGCACTAAAACAGTTATAACAAATCAAACGATACATCTGAAGCTGAAAAATTGGTACTCATGACATTAATATTCCACAAAAAGCAATTTATGACTAATTAATAAAAAAAATCATTGTACTGGATCTTTCAGTCTTATTACCCGTCCATGTTTTGTGTATTGAAGGACTGGTATGCTTGGTTTATTGTGTGCACTGTGAAATGCATCCAGAAGAGTTCAGCAAAATGTGAACTATTAATGTAAAACATGTTGTCATCCAAATGTAGCACTATCCTCGTGTTTTGTGACATCTCACACCAACTTACTCCACCCATATACAGCATGAATGAAACCATAGCGAGTGTGATTGTAATGAGCTGTTGGACTGTTCACTACCTCGTACAAGTGTTAATTAAACCAGTCAGGAGATTATTAGCAATAGTCGGTGGCAGAAGTCAAATTGGCAGGCTTGAATTTTGAAAGTGTATAATTTTCAACAATTTATCACATGTTTTGTATGCAAAATCTTTTTTCTTCAAAGTAACTGTTGTTTAACTGGAGTTAAAAGTACAAAGTTTCTGAAAATGGAATTAATCAAGTCAAAGCAATGTTGCAATATTGAAAATATGGTAGAATCTTTGCTTATATAGCTTCCTGGCCATGATATAATTCCATATACTGACACTCACCTTCATTAGTTGCTCCTATGGTCCATGTGTGGGGAACAGAGGTTTGTTTTTTCTCCCTCCCCATTCACTTGCAAAGGTAACCATAACCAGCTTCTCAAAATCATACTTCTAACATATAAATGAATGTGGACAAAGCTGATCCTGCTGAAACAACTCGTCCTGGCTCAAACATCCCCCCCTATTTGCAATTATTGATAAAGAGACTACTGCCCTGCATATTGAAGTAAAAAAGCAACACCTATCTGCCAGGGGATGTACTGGCTATGAGGGAAGTATGTCTCTTTACATAAATAGAACCATTTAACTTCCAGAAAGGTTTGCGGAAGGACTCATTTCATATATCAGCAGCATCCACTTTTTGTTTGTGTTAGAATTATGATTTTGAGACTCAGTTCACAATACCTATGCAACTGAACGAACAGAGAGAAGAAACATCTCTGTTCCACACACAGACCGTAGGAGCAACTGATGAGGGTGAGTGCTAGTATATGGACTTAAATCGTGGCCGGGAAGCTATACAACCAAAATGTTCTACCAAAGTTCCATATTGCTTAAAGTACAAGTATTTTGTTACCCCCCTCCCCCCACTCTTTCAGTTTTAACTTTAACTATCCTCCACAGTGCACCAGGCAGATCCTGTCAGAGAAGCTGGGCCGGGGCTCGAGGACGGTGGACCTGGAGCTGGAAGCTCAGATTGATGTGTTGCGTGACAACAAGAGGAAGTATGAGCATGTGGTCAAGCTGGCCCAGACACTGGCCAATCAGCTGTCCCAGATGATGCAGACGCAGAGGCAGCTTGGTGATGCCTTTGCAGACCTCAGCCTCAAGTCGCCAGAACTCCATGTGAGTCAGCAAGTTTAAACCAGTCAGCTCTGGGATATGATGAGAGCCCCATTAGGGTCTTCTCTTGTTGGTCCCAGCAAAAAGCATTTTTGCAGTATCCTTGTACTTACTGTATTCTTTATCGTATTAGTAGTAGTGTGTGTCTTCTGTATGTAGACTTAAAAACCTAGTTAACTACTGTATGGTGTTCTGAAGTGGGAACCTGGAATTACCTGTACTCACTGATTGAGAGCAGAATGCATTTTATGCATGTCATTTTCTCTAATGAGAAGAGCACCAAAATATGAATGCTTTTAAACCAGGGACCCATCTTTAGCTAACCTTAGCCAGGGACCTTTATCTGAGAATGAAAGCTCTTTGTTTTTTTGTTGTTTTTTTTAACTCCTAAACTGAGTTTTACCCTCTTTGCTTGACCGAGGAAAGCAACGCATGTGATAGGATGGTCCAGAAAAAAAATCTTTGTTTGACAGAGGAAAGCAACAGTTGTAATTGGAGGGTCAAGAAAAGAGGGTGGAGCTTATACTTAAAATAAAATAAAAAAAATAAAAAAATCTGATACTGGAATGCTCACTTTCCTCAGTCACGATGGATAATGATGTCCAACAGACAAAATGTAATGACCTATATAAAATTTGTTTAATTATGTCTTTCAGGAGGAGTTTGGCTACAATGCTGATACCCAAAAGCTCTTGTCCAAAAATGGAGAGACACTGTTAGGCGCCATCAACTTCTTCATTTGTAGTGTGAACACTCTGGTGGACAAAACTATTGAAGACACCATGATTAACATCAAACAGTATGAGACCGCCAGGTAATATGTACACACCTCAAAGAGAACCCTGACACAAGAGTTCCACGTTCTCGCCAAAATAGATACTATGTATATGCATGACACCCATTTATGATCCTATTTAATTTAGTAAAATTGCACCCCCCTTGTAGGGTTGAGTATGATGCATACCGTACAGACCTGGAGGAGCTGAACCTGGGGCCACGCGACGCCACCACCATGCCCAAGATAGAACAATCCCAGCAGCAGTTCCAGATCCACCGCGAGAAGTACGAGAAGATGCGCAACGACGTCTCCATCAAGCTGAAGTTCCTGGAAGAAAACAAGGTAGGCTAGAGGCTAGTTCTGCTGACCAGCCCAAGTCAACTTTATTTATATTGAGTTTTATAAGTTGTTCCGAAGTGCTTTACAGAAATATGAGAACTAGGAACAAAGGACACATGCAATCAGAAAAGAGACAAACAAATAAAATATAACAAACAAAAAAAAAAAAAAGAATTGCTGCACCCCCCAGGGTAAGCCTACAGGGGGAAAAGTGCCTGACTGACTGATGTCTGTGAGTCAATCAAGTTCAATCGAATCCAGTTTATATGAGGACCGTGTAGAATCAAGTTGGTTCTACATGGTCCGCAAGTGGAATAAACACATCATTTTGCTTTGCGTAACAACTGCTTGACAACCACCTATCACTAGACTGGTGCCAGTGAAAATGAGCCTGCGAGCTAACTTTATGCTAGCAAGCCTTTCTGTCAATAACATTGCCTATGGTTGATCTGACAGTATGTTTGATAACAAGGCTGGCTTGCTAGCCAGACATCGCATTGTCTCCAAATCAAAGCAATAACTTTTTCATGAACAAATGTGCAAATTAGCCATGTGCTTTATTTTGTGAGAGCCGGTATTGTTTACCCAAGTGGCATGCTGCTAATGTTGGTTTGCTTAAACACTTCGTGATTATGTCAGACTAAATAGATACTGCCTCTCCGAACACCAGAGTGCTTTGCTAGCTCAGTCTTGATGAAATCACAGCAGTGAAAGTTCACAAGTTGATACCAAGTGCATCACATCAGCTGCCTGTTAACATGGTGGATACTGTACACTGTCATGTTGTGACACTGCATCATTACTGTCAAGGAGGAATGATTTCAGTAATCTTTTATTACTAGATACAAAGTACTGAAGCTGCTCTATAGACAGTGAATTGGGAAGGGGTTGGGATGACACAGAGAGCACCCAGAGGAAAATTCTGAGTATAGGGGTACATTTTCTGTTTCAGAACTGAGAACACTGTAGATTAAAGCTCATTTGGATATAAAGACTCAAACATTCAGCAGGTCTGCAAAATCAGTCTCTACTTCATTGTCAATGTAGCAGCCCCACTTTATACCTGATGGCATCACTGGTTTGATTCTTAATTCTCATTTTCTTATTTTTTTTTTTTTCTTTTCAAAACAAGATTTTATGCTGGGTCCAGCTGTAAGCCTAGTCTTGTTATCCCAATGAATTTCTGTAAATGTCAGCAGCTAGAGCCATCCTGCTGGGTTTCAGCCTCTGGTAATCATGTCTTTTCTCTCAACTGTCTCCTATCAGGTGAAAGTTTTGCACAACCAGCTCATCCTCTTCCACAATGCCATAGCTGCGTACTATGCAGGGAACCAACAGCAGCTGGAACAGACGCTCAAGCAGTTCCACATCAAGTTGAAAATGCCTGGCGGTGACACTCCATCATGGCTGGAAGAGCACTAATCACTCCTCCTTACACGACTTCAGCGGCTCAATCTGGAGGTTTTCACAGGAAACGGAAGATTCCAAAAGTCCACTGAAACTACGGAAATGCCCCTCTCTCCTCTGCTCTCCTCTCCTTGCCTTTCAGTCTCTTCAGGATTGTAAAACTTTAAGGAAAAGGGAAAAAAAAGAAATATAACTGTATATCAGCTGATAAACTCCGAAGTTCATTCTTACTGTACTGCTGTTCTCTGCTTGAGATTGTCTGATGTTTTACCTAATCATGAAGAGACTCTGTTCCTCTTCTCTTTATAGTTCCTTCAAATCATGGGAAATGCACTTTTGTACAACTTGACAAATCTGGTGATCAGGAGATGCTGAATACATTTGAAAAGTGTAAATGGCCTTTTATTCCAGCGTATGAATGTTATATCCCTGTGCAGCAGGCTTGTTGGCTCAGTGGGATAAAATGGCTGCCATCTTCTTGACATGGCATTATTGTTGTTACTTTTCTAAAAGAAATTCTGAAATGGGGCTACATGTTTTATGAAAGTCTGGCCAGCCAGCTTCAGAAAACTGCCCATATTGTGTAATGCCTCACAACTGACACCGGTTTTCACAAACATAAGGAAAGAATTGGATTCCAACTGGCTGTGTATGCCTGTACAGTGTACTAATGAATTTGCTCATATTTGGCAGCACTGCTGGTGTTGAGGTATATACGCTTACATTTCCCAGTCATATTGGTGTTCAGTCACAAGTGTCAGTGTCATGTTTTATGATGTGGTTATCCTGAATTGATTTTCTTTACAATACAGATTACCCTTTACCTTTTCTCTATAGGGGTCATATCATGGGCTATGACTAGGACAATTGATGAATTTGACACTTTGTAATTCCAGAAAAATTGAAGGACCAGCCTTACACGTGACTTGATGTGCCTTGTTTTATATGTCTATTCACCTCTCTTCTGTCTGGTCTTGTACTCCGAAACAGACATTCTCATTACCAGCTTCAATGCCTACCTGTTCAAGGGGGAAAATGGACCACAGACCAAGTACAGTTAGACAGTGTACACCCTTTAACAGTGGACCTCTTCAACCAACACAAATCATACCCATATAAATCACTCCTTTACCTTCAGACATTGAAATCATTTTGAAGGCATTTTATATTTTCTTCCTCTCAAAGATATTTATGCATATTGCACATATGCACATTTATGCATTCGAGACAAATTATGAAAATCTAACAAGTGTATAATATTAAATATAAAATGTAAACCAAAATGGGGTTGATTTCAGAAAAGTTTTGTTTGTAAATAGGAAAGACCAGCATCTTCTGCCTGAGCTGCTAACCTCTTTGGGTTGAATTGTAACTTTTCAAAGGGAACTCGTACTGGTTTTGCTAACCAGCTAAAAGGTCCCTGTGATATTGTTGATTTGTACCAATCTTATCTATGGCCCACTATAGTGGTGTGAGAGTGTGTGAATTGTACATCAATCTGGTGTTCCTGAAATGATGCATAGATGAATATATATTTGTAATTTTCCTTTATTTTACCTTGAATATATACAGTATATAATGAATGCTGCCATTCGGCATTGCTTTTCCTGAGGACTTTACTAGTGGAGCGAAACCTTTGTAATAATGAAACATTAACAGATGTTGAGTTTTAAAAAGTTCTGAATGTTGTGTAACATCTTTGGGAAAATAAAAGTATTGCTTTTCATTGGAAACTTTCCTGTGGTCTTGTCCTCTTTGGTTTAAGGTAGCAACATGTGCACCAGAAGATGCTCTCGTGTTGTTAGTATTGCTAGTCTGTCTCCATCTGCTGTTACCACAAGGGGCTAGCATTGAGTGAGGAACATGAAGGAAGCCTTCCAACGAGATAGAAGAGAGGGGTGTCACTGTCACATAGAGCTGGAAATGAGAACATTTTCAATTAAGTTCTCATAGACTTATAAAGGGGTGTAGCTATTATCAACTTTTAAGCTAGAGCCTTCCAAATTGCTATACAATTTAGGACATGCCCAACTAATGAGTGTTGATGCCACCCACACACGCACACCTTTCTTCTCCTTTTTCCATCACCCCATCCTACATACAGTATAATCGCTTATTTGCCGATTTATAATGCTTAATAATTTTTACATCGTTTGTCAGAGAGAGCTGGGGGAAGGTTTGTTGAATTCGGGAATGTGTCATAAGTCAATAAACTAAGTCCCACCCCTTTTGCTGATTGGTCTATCTCTGATCCCTCAGAACTATTAGAGTTGGGGGATGGCTTGTTGGAAATGTTAACAGCTTTCTTTCAATTACAGCTTGACTTTGTCAAGCCATCTTAAAGTTTGACATTCTAGTTTTTAATTGCAAGCATTTGTCCTACTCTAATTTCTGGGTGTGACTCATGTTTATGTTTTTTATTTTGTATTTTGTATTTTCTTTTTTTTTCTTTTTTTTACTTCTGGACAGAGAGCAGTAGGATATTGTACAGTGCTATTGAGTTCATTATTGTTATTGACATAATCTCACATATTTCAAAACTGTAAACAGTTTTGCAATCATTCATTTAGTTTGACAGTTAGTGAGAGTTAATTAGTTTAAATATGTCCTTCAGTGATGTCATTGGAGGGCACTGAATCCTGTGTTAATTACAGCTCAATGAAATGATGGAGATGAAAATTCCTATTGCTATTTTTTTGCTTCTATGTAATATAATTGAGCTGTAAGTAACACATCACGAGGACTCAGTGTCCTCTGATGACATCACTAGTGAACATATTCAAGCTCATTAACTCTCAATAACTGTCAAACTACATTAATGTATGCACAACTGTTTTAGGATATGTGTGAGGTTATGCGCAAAATAAATAAGCACTGTTTTTCAGTGAGGTGCCCCTTTAGAGGGCCAATCCAGATTTGTTTTTATCATCTAAATTTTGTGTTGTCCTTGAGGAGTTGGGATTGTAGAATTGTACTTGTTGATAAAAAAAATAAGCTTTTTGTACTTTTCTTAATCCATCATGTTTGTTTTCTCTAGTGTTTCACATGTCAACAGGGGACTATGCAGTAAATGTAGCTGTCTTATACTGTCAGCCCTTGTATCAAAAGCTCAGTCATTCAACTTGAGAGTAAAACATTCCTCCAGCATCATACTGTGTTTTTTTTAGCGGTGGGGCTACCCTTTTTCCTACATTTGGATTGTATTTGAATTTCTGTAATCCCTCAGATGAATAGGGTGAATCAAAACAAGAAAGTTTATTGTTTCTGTCTGGAACTTTTTCAAATCATCTCCTTTGAGTTTACTCAAGTCCAGGTGCAGGTGGATATAATTTTGTATTTTATACCCACCACGCCCCCAGGTTAAACATTTCAGAATCTTGATAATCCACCGAGAGGATGTTGATCAAAACCTTAAAAAGATCTTTTATGATAGGGAGAGGGGGTTGTTGTGATTATTGTAAACCAAAAATCTATGGATAATGTGATAAAAAAAAAAGATCTTTAAAAAAGAAAAGAAAAAAGTTTGTTTCTTTAGGGATCATTTGTGGGTAGAACTGTGCTTTATTTAGCCCCAGGGTAATATTTGAGGAATCACTCGAACCTCTGAATGGTAGGCCTAACACATAACGTCTTATGTGGAGCCCAGGAAGACTACCTGACTGTCACTGCAGTGCTTTCAGCTAATGGGGATCCTTCAATGAATAATAAATAATAGTTTAAGGAAAGCATAGAATCTTGTGGCTCTGTGTAGAACCAAGTGTGTTTCAGTTATTCTATGGTGCAACAGTGGTTACTGGAGAGTGGGATAACCACAATGGTTCTTTCATAATATAATACATTTGGTCTGTTTAGAGTTGAAAATCATTTGTTCATATGAGTTAAAAACCCTATCAGCAAAGAACCATATAGTTTTTAACTCAGATAGACTAAAAGAAGCTGCACAGCAGCTGTACTGACAAAGTAAGTGGACTATTAGCAACTGCCTTTGAAACCAATGCTACATTCACATGGTCCTCGGGAACACGCAAGGTCAGACTTAGCCAATTTTGTGACCCGACCTGCTAGTGTTCATGTGCCAAAGTTGGTAGAAACCTTGCACCAATAACTAAGTAAATAAGTAAATAATTTGAAACACAGAAACTATGGCTTTAGGTCACTACTGTTTAATACGTTGATGATATTGTTTTCTACTGCACTCTACCAAAAATCATGTGATTCTTTCTGCTTTGGGTTTTGATTGTGACTGAACTATCCAATGGCAGTACCGGTCAAAGGGCATGTCACAACTCAGCATCTCAGGTATAAAGATTTTTTGACATGGTAGGCCATGCCATTTCCAGGTCAGAAACCCGTTTGTCCAATATACCTGACACCACATGAACGCGGCACAAGATAGCCAATGATGACCTGAACTCACATGGATTTTTCAACCTGTAGTGATGATGGATCTTCGACAGCAACATGGAACCTCACTTATTGATAGCTTGACCCTTGACCCAGAGTAGTATAAACATACTCATTCTGTCTTGTCATATGGGTACCAACAGGCCAGGTCATTTTGGTCATTGATAATTATAATTTAGGAAATACTTGTGTAGCCAAAACAATAAATCCTTTGCCATGGGTCACTGAATTGAGTATCTGAGATGGACCAGCAATGGTAAGACCAGGGTAATGATGCGAAGTGAAGCAGCTATGATGGGCAACGTCACTAACTCTCACTCAGTTATTCACTCACGGTTATCCATTCTACCCCTAGTGGCAGCTCACAGGCAAGTGGAACACCAGTTAGCTTCGCATCGATTACTGTGTCCTTGTTGATGATTAAATCATATATGCAAACAAAATCTGAATATGTGAGATATAAGCATTAATTATTCATGCACACCTTTTTCTTCTTCTTTTTTTTCTTTGCAACTATGACACTCACTGTGTGTCCTTGTTAAAGACTGTATGGGTGATATACATGTATGTCTACTGTATGACTGTGAAATAATTATTTGTCCTGTGAAAACACATATCAATCACTGTCCTCTGTCTGTCCTGTTTGATCTGTTGGGAACAAATAGAGTTCTGGTTGGGACACGCTGGGTATGAAAATTACACATTATCATTTATTGTTGACTTCTACATTGTTTTTGGTTTCAACTGTCTGATCAAGTATTGACAATAAAAGCATGGCTTATTTTTTGTCTCCAGTTTTCTTTGCCATCCTTGATGCCAACATTTTTTACCTATTAAGTGTCTCTTCCGCACTTCACTGTGTGTGTGTATGTGTGTGTATGTGTGTGCGTGTGTGCGTGTGTGTGTGTGTGTGTGTGTGTGTGTGTGTGTGTGTGTGTATGTGTTTGCACTTCTGAATGATTCAGCATCCTGAGTGACAGTCAATCTACATCATTACACATGGATCCCAGGCCCATTAACCAAAGTGCTCACTGAGCAATTATACAGCACTTCCAGGACCACGATCTCCGTTAGCGATCACAGCAGTGTACATGGGGCAGTGTACATGTTATGTTAACTTGTCATTC
>OMKL01067257.1:17167-27354 GCA_900302295.1 Parasudis fraserbrunneri | reverse complement strand
TAGCGGCCACAGTTTTCACCCTAAGAGGCTGAAATTTATCATGGAGTTCAAGCATGTGTGTGTGAAGGAGTAAATAATATTTCAATAAAGCAAATAATATCAAATAATATTTTCTCCCAATAATAGTACAGGACATCTGGAAGAGCAAGACCTCCTTCAGTCCTTTTTTTTTGTAGAATAGTTGTGCTAATTCTATTAACCTTATTACCCTAAATAAAACCTGATATAAGTTGGTCTATAGTTTTGAAAAACGTTTTGGGTAAGAAGATTGGAAGACACTGGAATGTGTGCAAAAATGTAGGGAGAATAGCCATTTTCACACATTGCACTTTTCCTGCCAATGATAAGGGCAGGTTGTTCCAACATTGAAAATTATTAATGGTTCAAAATTGGCTTCATAAAGAGAGGATCATTCCCGAGTAATCTTAATGCCCAAGTATATGAAACCAGAGTGGGATAAATGAAAGGGAATATCCTTTTGCTGAATCTGTAGTGCTGCGGTACTGACGGGGAATATCTTTTTGCAGAAATCGGTCGTGCTGGGGTATTGATGGACAAACATTCACTTTTTTTTTTTTTATTCAACTTGTAGCCAGAGAAAGAACCAAAATCAGTCAAAATCAAAGACTGCTTTGGTTGCAGGAATAGAATGCTTTGGATCTTCTATATATAGCAAAAAGTCATCTGTGTATAGGGAAGCCTTATACTCTATACCATGAAGACTAATGCCACGAATCCTGGATGACGCTTTAAGAGCAATAGACAATTGTTAAATTGCAATAACAAAGAGCAACGGAGACAATGGACACCCTTGAATGCTTTTTTATCATATATACCGTACCTTACCCGAATTTTATACTACAGTGTTAAGTATCTGTTCCCAGTGCTATGCATGTGAGAGAAAGACTCTACCTCTCTCTCTCTCCACAGTAGTATACTGACTGCACTTAACGGCTGCACACAGGTAAGCCTACCTTGCTCTTGCCTGAAGTCAGGTACAAAATTGCAAATACATTTCTTTTCTGTCTCGTCTCCCTGGAATATCTAGGACAGCTAATTAAAATAAATAAATAAATAATACTGACCACATTTGAGAAAGCAAATACTTTGTCTTTATTTTATCACAGACTTATCATCACTTTATTTATTTATGTTTTCCTTTTTTTTTTTTTTTATACCGATGTTTGTAAAGTGCATAGCATTGTAACTCTATGATATTATATAAATAAAGCTTGAAGGATTGATTGATTGATTGATTGATTGACTGAATGACTGATTGATTGATTTTGTAACATCCCTATGAGCCACACTTTTGCTTCCATTTTGTGGTAAATTTTCACACATTAAAACCATGACGTAGAATTGGTGAGCCATCCTGTTACTGGTTGTACAGATCTGACCTACCTGGCGATGCCTCTGTTACCAGTTGTACAGATCTGACCTACCTGGCGATGCCTCTGTTACCGGTCGTACAGATCTGACCTACCTGGCGATGCCTCTGTGCTCTGCATACCAGGCTGTGATCTTCTCTTCCCACATGTCGGCCGTCATCTGGTACTGCATCAGGACCTGGGACACACACAAAAGATACAAATATAATGCAAACACACATTCCATGAAATACAGAGAAATCCCAAATCAGACAACCGCAGCCAAAGGCTAAAACGGAGTACAATGATACAGCCCTGGATACTCAACAAGCATGTAATTCATGATAAGCTGCTACCTATTTGGTAACAGAAAGCCACCCGTTTCTCCCCTCTCCTATGTGCTTTAACTCTTGCATTATAGCGGCCAGCATATATTAGCACTCATCTATTAATTTACTTTAAGAATGGTGAAACATGCAAAGTGTGCCCCCTTTGATGGATAAACATAAGAGTTTTGCACACGTTTCCTAACCTTTATTCAACATACGTACCGAGCTGTATGATGACTGGAGCAATGGTAGTGGAGTTATGGTAATTGTGTTAAGCCACACCCCCTCTCAAATTAAATAAGCTACTAGAAATCTGTCAACAGCTTCTGCAGTGCTTGGCCCACAATGCTCCAAATGTGGTCGTAAATAAGCATAGCTAAAGCCAACTAGTAGGATTGGGTGACAATAACAACGACAATATTATCGTTTATTGTATCAGGATCATATGATACTGTGGCATCTTTGCGCACAATTCTGTCATCTAAATGAATGATAACCACATATTAACTAAAATTTCTCTCAAAATGAGATCTTCAATATATGAGGGTTTTTTTGTTTGATATCACACTTTACATTATCATGCAGTTCAGATTTATATTATATATATATATGTATATATATACATATGTACACAAAAACATTCCAGATGATTATCATGATATTAATTTCTTTCATATCGCCCAGCCCTACTACCTAGCCTTCTCACACACCATGAGAAGCTACCATGATGATGGACACATAATTTATACTTCAGCTGAAATGGTGTGCACAGAGGTGGTCTACAGCACTCGCAAAAGAAGCAACAATAACCAAGGTGGGTGGTGCCTCACATGGGATTTTTCTCTTCCCTGAAGATCTGGAACAACACTAGAATTTCGCTAATCGTTGATTAGGTGGTAGTCAAAAAAGAGTACTTCCCTACTACATTTGAAAACAAATTATAAAAAGTTGAAGATGTGACCCCTTTAAGACATTAAGTCACTTAATGATGTCTTAATACAGCCCATAGGAAGGTATACTTACTCTTTTTGGCAGGAGCTCATCTTGGGCCAAGAATCCTGGCTTGTGAAAGTTTGGGTCGTAGTCCCCATACTGTATGAGCCAAAAAGCGAGAGAGAGAGTGAGAGAGAGATGACAATATGCCAAAATAAATACATAAAGAGCAGCATTTTAACTTTTTGAGATGATTGAATTAAGTAAAGTAAAACAAGAATTCAAATCACATAGAGGGAATATTTACTTTACAAGACCTCGTTACCTTGGCTTGAACAGCATATGATGCTAGTAGCACCGAAGCTTCTGGGGAACAGAATATCTCTTCATCTAATATCTGCTTTTTCACCTATAAAAAAATTCAAGACAGATTTCGCATGTATTATACTTAAGTGTTAATTAGATAGAGATATAAATCTCTTCTGTGGGGTAAAACAAAATGACTGAAAACGAATACTAACGATGCACCGATACTGATTTCAGATGTTTGGTTGTTCCCAGGATAAAACCTATATTGTTATTGTATCAAGTGAATTTCCCAAAATCAACATCCACTACCAAGAGCCATGTGCAACATGTCAGAAATCAAAGGAACTCGATTTTCTGCATTATTGACACATAAATAGATGTTAGATCTCTCTAATGGTGACAAAATTGATACTATCTCAGTTATTTTGTCCAGTGGCACCCAAACAGTGGTCTAGCCTAAGTCTATATTGTTCAGTAGAAACAATGGATTGGATTGGTACTTGGTATCAGCTGATACTTAACGTTTCAGAATAAGAATCAGTTTCCGCAGTAAAAAAAATAAATAAATAAAATAAGATAAACAACAACAAAAAAGTGGGCTTATTCGATGCATCTTTACCCAATACTATTGAAAATACTTTTGTAATTTTTAAAGTTATTATTCTCGAGCAAGGGTATACGAGGCAGTCTGATTAATAAAGTAGTCTAAATTATACCAGTGTGCGGGCTCCACCTTCAACTCATGTTGTGCACATAATGCAGCACCCACTGTGCTGATGTGCGTATATTTAATCCTTCACTATAATGATCAAAGCTAGCTCACCTGGAGGAAGAAGAGGTGCTGGGTGATTTCCTGGACCAATTCCTCTTCTACCTTCTCTGGGAAGAATTTGGCCAGGAAATGAAATGTTATCGGCGAGTCCTTCGGAACTTCTTGATCCAGTACCTTAGTGAACATAAATAAATAAATAAATACTATGAGGTGGCGGGGTGGCCTTGTAATTAAAGAGACTGTCCCGTATCCAGTGGGTAATGGGTTTAATCCCTGTGACAGCCAATGTGTCATCACTATCATAGTGTCCTTCAGCAACACTTTGAACCCCTACTTGCTCCAAGTACACCATGAATGGTTAACCCTACACTCTGACCCCTCTGGTGAAAGTCTTTATCAGAGGGATGCATGAATGAATAAATTCCTAATTACACTGTGTAACATGGATGAAAAAACGTGATTCATATCTAAACCCAAAGTGAAACAAGTGGACATTTGTGTGCTTTTAATGGACAAGCATATCTCTGAAGACAGAATATCTCTGTGCTCCAGTGTGCCAATTTTCTTTGGAATCAAAGCTATCACAGGCAAAGCATTAACAGAGGCAAACAGTAACAGAAATTAGGCATGTATATATTGTATCAACATCATCATCACACTGTGAGCACATGCAACAGTGACACTGTGGGGGACGCACAGAGTGAGGCATGGTCTCACTAGGCCCATCAGAAACATCAAAGTGAGGCATGGTCTTAATAGGCCCATCAGAAACATCAACATGAGGCATGGTCTTAATAGGCCCATCAGAAACATCAACATGAGGCATGGTCTTAATAGGCCCATCAGAAACATCAACATGAGGCATGGTCTTAATAGGCCCATCAGAAACATCAACATGAGGCATGGTCTTAATAGGCCCATCAGAAACATCAACATGAGGCATGGTCTCAATAGGCCCGTCAGAAACATCAACGTGAGTTGATATTTGTCAGTCACATCATGCTAAAACATTGTATGCTGTTTAAAGTAATGTAAAACAAAAACTTGCAAGGTTTGTATTAGGGTTGTCACTTTTTTTAGAATATCGAACAATCGATCAAACCTGGCAAAATGTTAACTGACCGAACTGTAATGATGTGATGAAATTCAAAATGTAAATTAATTAATAAATATTTGGGTGGCTTGCTCTCACTGCACGTCTGCTTCTCCGTTTCTCTTGTCTGCCCCGCTGCTTAATTGACTGCTGAGCACAGCAGAGGTGGGAACTGCAGACTGGGGCTGCGCGAGTTCATCCAATCACTACAGGCAATATATCCACCATTACGAATAAAAGGATATCTGTCACCTTATCAATAGTTATGTTCTTTCGCCAGAAATGAGTGCATTCCATAAACTATAAAAATAAGTGCATTCATAATTGAAGTAGCGCTTGCTCTCTTTCCATCTCTCCCTCTCTCTCACACACTTCCACTCTGCCTCTCTCTCTTTCTCTTGGGTGCCTGTCCAGAGGCAATACGCGATAATAACTATCCAAACCGATGACAAATATTGTTTTGGGATTCCTTGCGATTATGAAAAGGCATGGGCATGGGGCTGGGGGAGGGGGTGTTTTAATACAGGATTCTTCTTTTACTTTGGATTCATTCAAACCTGATTTTGGGAGAAAGAGACAACCCTAGTTTGTATTTGTCATGTCTACTCTTGGCTGGGAAATAGTGTAGTCTAACAAATAACATTTTGGACGCTTTCACACAAAGGTTTGTTTGAAATGGTCCGAATCACAAATTGAATTGAAATACTTTATTATCCCGTGGGGAAATTCGGTTCAAATTAAATTGTTGCAGTTTTTATTGGTTCGATTAATGGTTTCACATTGCCAATTGACAAATGTACCATACTTTCTAAACAAAGCCATGCAATCACACAGGTCAGCTTTTTATTGGAGATAATTTTGAACCCTAATTATGTGCTGTCTATATACTGTCTAGGCTACAGTCATCAGAATTATGCCTGCAAGCCATTTATTTAATATCAAAACATTATTTGGCTATTTTGAACTTAACAGAAGTGAAAATAATAAATTCCTTAACTTCCTTAAAAACAAAAATTCACACTATCAATTTTTTCCAATATCATTCGGACCTAACAGAAATCCCCTTCACTCCTTCTTGCCAGTGGCTGGCATATTTCACAGAGGGAAAAAAATCAACTCCCATCCCTCCATTCCTAAAAACACATATCTCAACCACTGACCCGTTTCTCTGGTTTCAACCAGGCGTATGTATCCTTTACTGTGTAACGGAGCCCAAAGAACCAGGTCTCCCTCAAACCAACAGTACGGCACACCAGATCGAACAGGTCCTTCCCTTTCCACTTCACCTGAGACAGACAGAAGAGAAAGAGACAAAAAGACAGCAAGGTGGGAGATAGTAGGACGTTTGTGTTCTGTCATATGTAGTCTCAGTGTGAGAGTAAACTTTTTTATTTTATATTTTTTACCTCACAGCTGAACTCCATTTCAGCATCCATGGTGATGACTTTGACTTTGAAAGTCTTTGGTTGTTTCTTTTTTAATCCAAGGATAGACATTTTGAGGGGCTTGATATTTAGGGAACCAACCTGTGAAAGAAACAACACAGCTGCTGGTAAATGTCAAAGGATGCTTCAGCCTTCATGCCATTTTCCTATTATTATGATGGACAAAGACTGCCAACCATCTCAACTGGCACCCTTCCTCCTTATCACACACTGTTTCACACTAGTTACTCGGCTTTGAAGATGAACTAGCGGTGATGTCCTATAGCGCTAACCATTGCAGACTGACAATACTACGGGCATGTGTGAGAAGTGAGATTTACTTTTCAAGCTGTGCGTGGGCAAGCAAAAGAAAAATATTTGCCATAACGTTACCTTTACAATAAAAAAATAAAAATAAAACAAAGAAGAAAAGGCCGCGTCCCAAGGGGGGAAAACTACCAACTTCTGCCGTCCAGCAAGGCACGGGAATGGCTGGGATTTCTGTCAGGAGACCAATGCTAAGCTAACTAATTAACTAGCTAGCCAGCTATGCCACGAAAACGGACCAAAAGAAGTTGTAGGAAGAGCGGAACTCCTGACAAATTTCCATGATGGAAATATACCACATACGTTATAGAGAGCTGAAATTATTTAGAGCTACTTTTGTTCTAGAAATGTTGAAGACTTTTCGGAATTTACAAAGTTTTAGTTAGCTTGTCTAGCGTTAGCTTGTTGCTCACAGGGCTTTCCAGAAGCTTTTGTTTTGACTCCCAAGTCACTCTACAGGTGGGAATATGAACAGCAGCATGGTCTGCTACAGATCCGACTGCGCATGTCCACGCTTGATAATAGCCAAGTTAGCAGCACAATACCCGGTTTTCCTTGCTGTCCAAAAGGCAACGTCACCGGGGGGAGGTAAAATAATATAATCACAGAGGCTGACAAGTTAGGTAGATGTAATAACTACGCGTTTCTCCTATATAACGACTTGTTTGTATTTTGAAAGCTGTGAGAGAAGCAATGAGAATGACATCTGAGACACTTTCTGTTATGGTCGACACAGCCACAGGTCCTTTCTGCGTTTTCTGACAGCCGTGTTAACAACAGGAGAGTGGGGTCACTGACTGCATTTGCAGGTGACTTGCCATGGCAACGTAAGTGTCTCGGCTGGTAACTTCAATTCGGGAAACCCATAGGAAACCCATATTTTGGCGTGGTAAATCAGTTGCAGACGTAGGCACGTCACAGATGACGAGGATTTTGAAGAAAAGCCATATTATGCAGACAGTGCTGGGATTATAAATATTGCCCGTTACAAATTATAGAGTGAACATTGCAACTTCTAAGGTATTGTAATGACAAAGCCAACAAAGTAATTTTGAAGATGAATTTTGAGACCAGATTTGCACATAAGTCACAGTGAGGTGTCTATGGTCATGTGACCTGAGCAGTCTCATCCTAGATCAGTAGTACTCCTATTCTTGCAAGTTTGATAAATATGGGCCCTAGCCATAGAGCACCATTTGCGGCCAAGGTGTTAATTGCATTGAAATGACAAGTCTAACATGCATGGTAGTCTATAAGATCTCTTATCGGTGCTATCCTTCTTGTGAGAGAATGAATGTGGTAATCTAGCAACAATCCAAATGACCATTATTCCTTTATGTCTTTTGTACAGGTGGATTTTACAATGTCTGCTAGAACATTTGAAAACGTGAAGGACATTATCTTATCTGCTCACAAGAACACAGGGGCAGGAGATAAGATTGGCTTCTACAACAACTGGGCAGAGCACTATGAACAGGTGAGACAGCTGTGTCTAGGGAATTCACTGCACCCTTATACAGTAGCTATTCTGAAAGACCTAGGCTGCTGCAAGAAATGTATCCACAGGATTCTAGGTTTAGTGTGCCTTAGAGTGCCACTACATAGCATTTTCAAGAGATTGCCCACAGAAATAGGGGGCATGTATGGCCCTTAGAGCTATATAACCAAGGTGGTCAGCGGGATGTGTGAGCGATTGAGAGAGAGAGAGAGAGAGTGATTGATTTCTTGTATATTTTCAAATATATACCGGCAGGTCCGGCTAGTTAGCCATAAAACCAATGCAAAGTCAATGGGGCCACACTGAAACCTACTCCACAGTGCACCCAAAGTAGATTTCAGTGTTTATTGCAGGGCTTGTACAGACTGGAGAGTGCCCCCATTTCCTTTGCATTGGTTTTATGGCTAACTAGCCTGAGCTGGGGATATCCAGTAAGAAGAACAGCGTGGATTGTGCTGAGAAAGGACTCTACCGATCGACAACATCATTGGTAGGAAAGTACCAAGTAGGAAATGGGGCGAGGGGTCCAAAATTCTAAATGTTACCCTTTAACTAGCCTACTGTTGGTTATACTGTAGGCCAGGTCAGCTGGTTGGTGTAAGTCTTTGATCAATGGTGTTTTGGAACTCTAGTTTATATACTGTGAACCATTAATAGAGCGGATGAAAAGCACAGTTCTGAAGCTACTTCACTATCCAACCAAGGTGTTTAATTATAGTGCAGACCAGAGAGAATGGGGAATACAGCTACACTTGTAGAACAATGTTGGACGAAAACTTTTTCTTTATCAAAACCAATGTGTTATATTCATGTTTATTGTGCTTTGTGGCAATTCCATAAAATAGGATGTGGCTATTCTAGACTATCGTGCACCAAGTCTAGCAGCAAACAGCATCTCATCCTATTTCCATGGTGACCGTGAAGTGGCTGTGGTGTTGGATGTGGCCTGTGGTACTGGACTTGTGGCCACACAGGTAAACTCACAACAGCAATCCATTCTGTCCATTTATGTCTGCATATTTTAACTTAAGTACGATTTTTGATCCAAACTGACTTTTTACTAGGGGCTCAAAAGAATATTATGCCAGAATATATTGAAATATGAAAATGTGGCAAAATGTGGCATCATTGAGACAAAAAATGGATTGTGAAGTCAGCTCATCCATTACCTATTAATTATACCTCTAATCATACCAGCAGAACTGCCCTGAGAATGTCAAACTCAGTTTATTGCCATTTATGATAAGATGGCTAAACATGTTACTGTTACACAACAGTTTCTAGACAATTTCATAATAAATGGAAATATAGAGAAAATTGCATTGTTTTGCATATTTTATTCCTTTAAAATTAAAAAGAAGTCATACATTTTCTTCAAGTTTTTGTTCAAATTATCATGATAATATTGAATCGTGAACCCAGTATTGTGTATTGTACTGAATCGTGTCCTGAGTATATATCCCCACACCCCTACTTTTTACTTCTTAATCCACCAATATAGTATATTAAAAGAGCATTGCCTTATTTTGGGTCCATGTCCATTTTTGATTGAATTTACCAGTAAGTGTGACCTGACAAACCATAATGCTCTGTTGCAGATGAAAAGGCATGGGTTTGGACATTTTGTGGGAATTGATGGAAGCAAGAGCATGCTGGGGCTGGCCAAAAAGACAGAACTCTATCAAGACCTCCGGCAATGTATACTAGGAGAGGAGACACTACCTGTCCAATGGGGTAGGCCTACTTTAGTGGTTTATTGCATATACTCATTCAACAACAACTAAACAACTAAATTAGTTATATCTTGAAAAATGTAAAGCACATCTCTGATATAAAGAGGTCCTTCTGCATGATTGCATGTGGGAAACATAATTTTACAGATTTGTTGATTAAATCAACAAATTGATTAGTTGACAATTTCCTATGACTATATAGTTGACTATATTAGTTGACTATATTAGTTGACTATATAGTTGACTATATTAGTCGACTATATTAGTTGACTATATAGTCGACTATATTAGTTGACTATATAGTTGACTATATTAGTTGACTATATAGTCGAATATATTAGTTGACTATATAGTTGACTATATTAGTTGAAAACAGCCCTAATATTCAGGCTAGTGATA
>OMKL01067257.1:0-17147 GCA_900302295.1 Parasudis fraserbrunneri | reverse complement strand
CACATCTCTGATATAAAGAGGTCCTTCTGCATGATTGCATGTGGGAAACATAATTTTACAGATTTGTTGATTAAATCAACAAATTGATTAGTTGACAATTTCCTATGACTATATAGTTGACTATATTAGTTGACTATATAGTTGACTATATTAGTTGACTATATAGTCGAATATATTAGTTGACTATATAGTTGACTATATTAGTTGAAAACAGCCCTAATATTCAGGCTAGTGATAAGTCACTGTTTTGAATGTCATTCTGGGGATGTGGAAACTGAAAGCAGTCATTCTGAGTTCAGTAAGTACTTCAGGTTCTACTAGGAACATCCCATATAGCGATCTAGTAATGTAGCTTGTTTTTCTTTAACTTAAAACTTAAACTTAAACTAAACTTAGGATGTCAGTGGCCGACAGCAAAGGGAATATCCCCAAAACACCCTCAATTCTCAGGGTCTTTTGACCTCGCCCCCAAGTGACACATCACTTCCGTTTTTGTTTTGTTTTTTAATTCGAACTGGGGGTCATACATCTTTGTATGGCTATTGATAGGGCCAGGAATATTTATTTGAGAAGATCAATACCGAATCGTTTCCTTTGAATTGAATGGAATCGATTCTTAAAATCCCAAGATCAATGTTTTAATCTATGCCTTTTTTCAGTGGACTTGTGAATATTTTCGCTAAACATTATTTGTAGCCTCGTCTCCCATCCTGCAGATGTCTCTAGTTTGCTTTGCGCAGTTTCTGCTGAACTATTACAGAAAATCAGTTGATCAAATTACCGTATTGACCAGAATATTTCTAGAACCCTTTTCTTTTGTTTCAAGTTTCATTTTTGGAAAAAGATATTTTGAAGATGAGATCTTGTTTTTATAAAGAAAAGAAGTATAGCCTATCTAACCAGAATGTAGGCTACCAGTAATGCTAACACATTGAATAAAACAAGGTAGGTATATATTTATGTATTTTTTTATTAAATTGTCCTGTTTACATAAGATTAAAAATGAAAAAAAAAAGTGTTAATATCTCATGAATATATTTTGACAACAATGGCAGGTGCTCGCTCCCTGAAACCAGCACCATCAAGCCTAATTGAATTCGATATCGAAACAAATCGAAATAAAATCGAATCGGGTAATCAGTGCCGATACCCAGCCCTAGTTATTATAATCTATAGTTCATATAGTTCCTGATGAATGTGGACCGCAAATGTAAAAAGATTTGAATAGAAACTCTTCCAGTTATCGCAATCACGCGAAGAATCTGTCGCGGTGGACGCGGTGGCAGACATGGTCGAGGTGAATCCATAATCTCCCCGACATCGTCGTTTCAGGGATATGATGATGAGCCACGTCACATTATGGTAGTTTTTTGAACAAGTACATTATAGATGAACAAGTAGGAACTTCGCTGCCTTTTGGACTATGAAGCTCAACCTGTAAAAAATCACAGTGCTTGATGACTGTTACCGCACTGTGACCTGGAATTGTTGTAAAATTAGGACCTTGGACCTAGCAGCATTTCCTTCATGTCCATAATCACAGTGAAGAAATGGGTATTATTGCTTTTATACCAACATGTTTGCTGCCTGAAAAGTTCTTCTTATACTTATTCTTCTCCTTCTTCTTTAACGTAGTAAGAGTGAAATCCTGGAGAGAGCAAGAAAGATGTTGGCTAGCCTCTGGTTACAGAGTAGTGTTCTTGGCCAATTCAATCTTTCATAAAGCATGACTAGTCATACTTTATGGGTATTATCAGCACACCTGGATAAATGTTTTATCCAGCTTGGCCGAAACTACCCATTGTATAATATGCCATAATGTAACAATTACCCATTGTATACTATGTCATACCTAACAAAACTACCCATTGTAAAATATGCCAGAATATAACAACATCACACCAGATCCTTCTAGAAAAAATACTGTTCTATGAATATAAAAACATACCACTGAACATCATAGAATAACCAAGAACAGATAATTTCTTCTTGTCTTCCAATGCACGCATGCGCGCATTTGTCAATATAACCCAGAACAGATCATCCCCGTTGTCAAACATATGTCATGGCATGTTATTCTCCTTAAAATGATATAAAATGATATAAATGTCATCCTGCCATCCTTATTCATTCCATTTTGGTTTGGAAGGAGAGCCTAGCAGCCATCCTATCAGATTCCCAAGATGTGACATATTCTCCTGCAAAATGTAAATAGACATGTAGATTAACATGAAAGAATGTTTTAAACAAATGCTCAGACAAATGCTCCTCTTGTTGTTACCTGTTTAAATTTCATTATTTCCTTCTCCTCCTCCTCACCTCCTCCTCACCATCTCCTCTTGTAGGTTTGTTTGACGTGGTCGTGATCGTTGGAGCCCTGAGTGTTGGTCATGTCCCTGTTGGTGTGGTTAGAGAGCTGTGCAAAGCTGCCAAGCCAGGTAAGGACTTAAGATGCACTGACACCACCTTTTCACTCCCAGTGCTGATAGTGAGTCCTAAACTCAGGCCAATACAGAGTTCTGACCCATTACTTTTATTTAACGTCATAACTAGACCGTTAATGTGGGGTCATTGGACAAAATACATTAAGATATAATGTGTTTTTCTCCATTAGCTTCCATGTGCCTAAAAGGCAGAAAATCAAGTCAGCTTTGATTTCTGTTACACATGGCTCCAAGTATCGGATTTTACTGGGAAAATTCTCCAGTAGTGATGTACTGTTTTAGCCTGCCATCGACATCCATATCCATTACCAGTTTCAGAGTTGGTGCATCCTTAGTATGTACTGTTACTCTCTTGTCTTTTGACCTTTTACATAGGGGAACAGTCTCAGAAAGATTGAATAACCTTTTCATAGTTTGGGATCTGTGTAAACTGTATTCTTGATTTGTGATTGCATCCTAAATTAGAGCTGTATAAGTTAATGTTGTCTGTGATCTTCTGAAATGTGTGTTTTGTACATGTAAGTCGCTTGAGCAGTGTTGATCACTTTCACCATCACCAACTGTACTATTAACTTCTCCCACTAGGTGGCTACATTTGCATGACCACTAGAGGTAACCATGACAATGTGGACTACAAGGCAAACTTGGAGTGTGAACTGCGGCTGATGGAGGAAGAGGGACTCTGGGGTCGTGTAGAGGTCACTGGGGTGGAGGAGTGGGAGAGGGCAGTGTCAGAGCAGGAGGAGGGATATATACCTGGTTCTGTGTACTTGTACAAGACCTCACCACTGTAGTACACAATAGTGAAAAGATGTTGCATTCACTTATCACAGGCACGTGTCATATCAATGCCAGGAGAAATAATCCGCAGACCTTGTTATGAGCAGTGTCATGTAGGAACTATTTGCTACTTAAGTACATCCCCATTTATTATCATGGGGGTGTAGTTTGGTAGAAAATAGTTCCTACATGAACCTGCTGACAACAAGGTCTGTGGATTATCTTGAGTAACCGGGTCATGATTTCTGGAAAGAGACATTACTTTTGAGTTTTTCAAATGTATACTTTTTTTTTTTGGTGCTTTGAGCACCACAAGCCGAGTGCCATTCAGCTCCATTGTATTGGAGTGACAGCAGATATCTCTACAGAAGATATCTCTAAAACTAGGCAAATTACACAGAAACAATCTGAATGATAGATAGCACTCCGGGTAAGGGGGAATTAATTTTTTTTAAGTTTTGGGTGAACTGCCCGTTTAAAGGGGAACAACATCCAATTTAAGAATTCATACATGTTATTCCTTTATATACTTTATACCGGATGACAAGTTTGCGTCTTACTTCTCTGGTTTCTGGCTTTGGGAGAGAGCAGCCCATGTTCACAAATGTTTATTGAACTTTTCTAGACCATGGAATATTTTAATATATTAATTTATATTGTGTTTGATATATTAATATATTATATTTGAATTCTTAATTTGGGTGATGTTCCCCTTTTTAACCAGAGCTTTTGACCAGAGTGCTACCCAAAAATAAGTTACTCAGGATTTTTTTTCTGTACATATTCACTTTCTGACCTGAGGTGGAAGATTTGGAGCTACATTCCGGGACAGTGTGAAATGTCTATATTGTCAGTGTCAGTGTTTCAGTTAATTATGAAGACCATTTTTTCAGTTTTATAAAATGTATTTATCCCCAATGGCCAATTAACAGTTACTTGCTAGAAGGCTTTAAAACGAGAGCTATTATAACATCCTCAGACTATGCACTTTAACAGAACACAATCATCTGAGATGATCTGTGTGATGTTTTAAGCCCAAATGCCAGACTGTGCCAGTTATGGAATGATTGAATGTACATATTTTCACTTGTACATTGCAGTATGATTATTAACTTAAGGAGTGGGGGGAAACATGTTATGTGCTATTATATAAATCAGTCCAAAAATATTAGTGAGTAACAATATCCCAAATCCAAAACAGGAGTGCTAAAACTTGCTCCATGGTCTAGAAAAGTTCAATAAACATTTGTGAACATGGGCTACTGTCTCCCAAAGCCAGAAACCAGAGAAGTAAGACTCAAACTTGTGATGTTATCAGGTATAAAGTCTGAAGCTGCTCCATAGACAATCAGGTAATGTTCTTATTATTTGGGTACTTTTTCTGTTTCAGAACTAAGAATACCAGAATAGAGTAAAGCTCATTTGGGTATAAAAATTAAAACAAACATTCCGTGGATCCACAAAATCAGTCTCCTATTCATTGTCAATGGAGCAGTTCCAGACTTTATGCCTGATGACATCACGTTTAAGTCTGACTTCTCTAGTTTCTGACTTTGGAAGAGAGAGGCTCATGTTCACAAATATGTATTGAACCTTCCTAGGCCTTGGAAATAACATATTGGAATTCCTCATTTTGGTGGTGTTCCCCTTTAACTGCCTGGTTAGTGTTTCAATATGTCTTCCTAACATATGACCAAAATCCATAAAGTTTAGAAATTAATCAACATAAAACTTACTCATGTAAAAGTAGGAGCACATTAACATGGGTAGAAGGAAATGATTACAACAGAAAATATAACAATGATAACAACAAAAGGAATTAGGCTATAGGCTGTAACAATAACAGAAAATATAACAATGATGAGAACAGAAAATATACTGTGACAATAACAGAAAATATATTGATTATAACAACCAAAAATATAACTGATAACAACAGAAAATATATAAATGATGACAACAAAGAAAATATAATAATGATAATAGAATATAATAACAATGAGAACATATATAAATGATAACAATAGAAAATATAACAATGACAAAGTATAACTGATAAAAGCAACAGAAAATATAACAATGATAAAACATATTTCAATAACAACTAAAAATATTACAATGATAACAGAAAAGATCGTAATGATAATGGCAATAACAGAAAATACAACTATGATTACAAAAACATAAACTATAGCCACTAGCAAACATGAAGGCAGCTGGCAGCATCTACAAAGCTGGTAGTTGAGAAACCAGAAGTGTTGGTTGGAAGTTTGGGGTCTTGCATAAAAGACATTTGAGGGTTAAACTGTTTGCGTACTTATACAACTTAAAAGCATAACGCTTGCTGCGTAGTATCTGTATCTGCGTACTTACATGAAACTAATTTGTGCCAGCCTAAAAGTTTTCCTCAAGTTTAAACTATTCCCCATCACATAACCTGCATAGATAGTTTTATTACAGAGTGAATGGAATACATGAGGGCAACATTCTAAATGTCTTTTCTTTATTTTTTTTTACCTTAATTTCTTTATTTTTTTAAACCTTAAATAAATCTACCACAAAACATGTCAGGTTTTAAGATAACATTTTGGGGGGAAAATGCACACATAAATGGTAAATGGACTGCATTTATATGTAACGCTTTTATCCAAAGAAAGATTTTTTTATCTTTACAACTTATGCTTCACACTCACCCATTCACTCACCGACAGCGGAGGCAACCATGCAAGGTGCCAACCTGCTCGTCGGGAGCAGTTAGGGGTTAAGTGTCTTTCTAAGGACACTTCGACACGCTGCCAGGAGGAGCTGGGAATTGAACCGGGAACCTTCAGATTACGAGACGACAGCTCTACCTCTTGAGCCACTGTCGCCCCAGTAAGACCTTTGTAGGAAACATATCTAACATCTATATTTTAATTCAGATCGGGGCTCAATTTTCCATTGACTTCAATATATTACATGGGGGTAGTACTAAAAATATTGTAATATTTTAAATATTGTAAATAAATAATACATTTGAAATCTGTTTTCATGATGGGCTATAACTCTGAAATTTGGTATACTATGGTAGATGTAGCCAGGCAGTATCACATTTTGTAATTAATTTTTATGAAGATTGGACACTTTGAAGCAAGTATGGTAATGGTTGTGTAGAGTACAATCACTCGTTTGTATGCACTGTTGGCTCAATTTCTTTACATTCAAAAACGAAGTTAAAGATCCCCTCCGAATGTATTTTAAACCCTTAAAATGTTTTCCATATTGAATAACAATTTGTATAAATATGTTTTTTTCCACCAAATTGTTCAATAAACTACTGAACATGGCTTGGCAGCATCTCTACACCTTTACCCTAATTGAGAATGCAAGGATCTATGAATATGCAAACTGGCAACAGGCACCCTTTGATATTTACCAGGAATTTCAAGTCAGCAGTAATATATTCTTTCAAGACATGTAAAAACTGACTCAGCTTTCTTAGTATGCTAAAATAAAGGTGTCAAGTTACCACATACTGGAGTATGAGAGGTTTGTCCAATTAGTGACATCACCCATGCTACTCAGACTTCAGGGAAGTACAGAGAAGCTCTCTCTCTCTCCAAGGAAAGAAAAGTGAAAAAGGTGACAAGTTCTGCACAAATAACAATCTGTATAGTCAAAATCATGCCTCCAAGAGGAGTTGAACATTGATAAAAAATATATGTTTTTGAGTGGAGGGGATCAGATGGTGAAGGTCTGTATATGTTTTTTTGTCCGTTTGTTTGTTTGTTTTTTTACAAACAGTGGTCAACTTAATAATTGTCTATATGTACCAGTCTACAAAAGTTTACCCTCATTTGCGCAGACATCCTCAGAAAATGACATAGGCTATGTAACAAGTATGCTATCATTTGCAATTTACAGAATGTATTTAAAAAAATGTAGACCACTATCAGTGCCATCATCTGGAGAGTTAGCCCCATATTTAAGTAGGGTGTATGTTGTTTGGCATGAGACTGGACTACTGTATAAAGTTTGATTATTTGTTACTGTTGGTAAGGTAGTTTTAGGTACCAAGGCAAAGAGGAAGAAGCATTTGGAGGTAAACAAAAATAATGGGGTTGAATCACGTGCTTGTTTTTAATTTAACTCCCTTGGGTTTGCTGTTAGTCAATCTTCCACTCTTTTTCTTCTTTGTTTTGATTACCTCCTTGCTTTTCTCTTCATCCTGATGTTTCTCTTCTTTCAGATGTTTTACCTTTTCTTTTATTCCATATTTTGACTAATTACGTCCAGTAGCTTTGTGAATAAATCTGCAGATGTGGTGTCTCCCTTCAATAGGGATTTTGCAGCATCCAGAGGTCCCCTCTCACCCCACTTCAGGTCAGCTACAAGCTGGTGCACCAGAGGACCACAGTAAAGCCTGGCAAGAAAGACAATAGAGAGAATGAATTACTGCATAGTGACTTATTTATTTGTTTAAAGGAACATACTCTTGTTACTGAGTTTTTTGTCCATCTCCTTTCCTGTAACTGACAATGACTTTACACTGTCAAACTCTTGACAAATAAACCAGCTGAAATGGTGATCAGCAGGCATCTACATAAGACAGGTGAACATGATGAGACAAGGCAAGGACTTAATCATGCAGGTATTTTACTTTAAAGAAGCTAGCGGTAACAGGTGTCGATTTTCCCTGGTAACTCATGAAATTACAGGTTGTTAATTGGACAGTAATTATTATTTGATGTAATGAATATATAATTTATTTTATTTTATTTTCCTTGTGAGCTGCTTTCTTTTGGCATATTTCATTATTTTCGCCATTGTTGTTTTCTTCTTTTTTTTTTAAAGATGTGAAGCGCATCTATATGACTGGCAAAGTCAGTAATTCACTCATACAGTAACTCACTCTCTCATGGTTAGCCACTCTGCCCCTCACAGGGAATGTGCTTCACATCTATGACACTGTCTTTGTTATGTGTAGCAGCCCATCTACGAGGGGATTTTTTTCAGAGAATCAAGTCCAAGAGAACTTCAAAAAGTAGGCTACCAAATGAAGGCACAATGTTAAGACTGTAATGTTTAGCTACAGTCACTTCCTTTTAAAGCATGAATGTTTCAAAATCCAGCACCTTGTACCTTTTACATCTTATTTAATCGGGCAATATAACAAACTATAAACTAAACAATACGGTAAAAAGATAATTAAATAACATTAAAAACCAAAGGCATTACACAAGTGAAACTCCTACTTGTATATGTTATATTTTAGTTATCAAGTTAGAAGTGCTGGAGAGAAATTAATGGATGATACTGTACCAGATACACTCAGGTTCACGAAGAGGGAAAGCCAGCAACTGGTTCAGATGGAGGCTCTCTTTTAGGCAGCATTGCCATTGGCTGAATGCATGAGCCACACCAAGGTCTAGTGGCATGTTTTCGCCCCTCGTCTTTATTTCTGTCATCCTCTCCTTAAATTGACCCACTACATAAAAAAATAAGACCATTTTCAATTAAATGAAAATACTATTTGGTTTACATAAACCAAGGTAAACTCCATAAAACCTTTTTGCCTGCAGAAATCTTGATAGCATTAGTGTTAGATATGTATCATTGGACTATTATCTATTGCACTTACAAGTGCATTTACACTAGAGAACAACCTTCCTTACCGTTCTGTTGTCTGCAGATATCTCCGTACACCACCCCAAGTAAAAGAGCATACAGATGATGAGCCGGGACTCTGAGGTTGCGGAAGGTACTGTGCCTACAGCGCCTTTGCCAGAAGTGGATGACACATACTGGAAGCTTCAAGTGATCAGGAATGGTGTCCAAGCGTAGGGAAGGCACACCCAGAGCTTCCATAAACACCTGCAGGCATAATGACATGGGGACATGACAAGAGTATGGCAACAGCGATTTGAAGAAGGTTAATCCATTTCTGTCCAAATTGTTCATCATAATTCCCACCCCACCTCATTCATTGCATAAATATGCATTTTATATTATAGGGTATATGTTCAATTCTGTACCTCATCCCCTGTGGGCTGCCGCTGCTGTAGATGTTGTTGAGTGGGCAGGAGAGGTGTGACTTCTTCCCTGATGAGCTGCTTTTCGTATCTGTCATACTCTTCTACACAATCCTCATTTCCACCAAGAAGCTGCCCATACAGGTGCTGCCTAATTGGACGAGCAGTATTGTGTCCACTGGGTTGGGAAAAGTCTTCCACTTGGGGGCTCAGCACCATCCTCTTCTTTTGCAGAACGTCGATGATGAAGGAGGTAAGTTTCCCTTCAGTCAGTGGACGTAAGGCCCAGTCAGGCAGAACATCTAATTTCTCTGGCTTACTTGGTATGGTGTTCTCTCTGAAAAACAGATCCAGTGGGCAGTCAGGAGGTTGTGCATATGTCTGAATGGATTCTAGGAGTTCTTTGCGCCTTTGGAGTTTTTCCCTCTCAACTAAACATATGACATCTAAAGCTTTGTCAACAGCCTCCTGCTGCTGCTTCTTCTCCTCTTGCTGCTGTTCCACCTGGTCCGGTGTCTTTAAGAAATCGAGTATGGAATACAAGCGTTGAACTGGATTGCGTTTTAAAAACATGTGTTTTAATGCTGTGTAATCATTTCCAGCTATTGAAGCAAATACTGGTAGGAGAACTCCGTCCACTTTAAAATGGTCACAGAATTTTGCCCTCATATACAGCATAGTATTAATGTGTGGATGTTCTTGCTGCTTCCACTGAAATTCTGTGAGAGGAAGGAAGCCTGCCTTCAGGTCATAGATGCAGTAATCACTGTCTTGGGACAACACAGGACACTCCCACGTATTCGCCAAGGAGAAAATCTCCTTATCTGCCTCTCCAATGCACTGAGCAAATGGTACATCCAGACTGTGCAAGATTTGTTTGAAGACATCTTTGGTTAGAGGAGGTAAAACACCGTTATGGTGTTTTGGTCCTGGTGTAAAGTATGCTAAGTTAAATGATTTTTCAATCTTATTTTCAAAGCGACTCTGTAGAACATCCCATTTTCTGTCGCTGCAATCAGAGCCTCCATCAAGAACAACATATGACTTGATACCACAGCGTTTCAGCGACTGAAAAAACTGGCACAGCACGTCTTTGAATCCAACATAATCTCCACCATGGCTCTGGTCCAGTTTAGAGTAAAAATATAGAAAGTACATCAAACTTGAACCGTCAATAACAAGCTTGTCCGTTTTGAATGTGTAGCTCTCCAAAATATTGCATTCCCGTATAAGTGTCGTCAGGTGTGGAACTCCCATGATTTAATGAAGACTCATGAAGGACACAGAGTTGGAATGATAATGCCCTCTTTTATTTACAATATATACTGTCATGGCAGATGAAAGAAACACAAAAAAAAACCTCCTCCAAATGTATTATTGGATGGACGCAGGTGGTAAGAGTTGATTACGTAGATGGAAAATAACCACAACAGTATTAATTCGTATGAAAGGTTACACCCAGTCATGCCACAGCCTGTCAGACAGGATCAAACTTTGATTGCTTGGTGATGGTTGTATGATTTTTGTTTTACTTTCATTCTCATTTGTTTTGCTGGGGATGTTAATGTCTTAGAAAGATGACAGATACAACATTGGCTATGATTCAATTCAATCCAAAGATGGTTTATTGGCATGACTATAAAAAAAAAAGATGTTAACTATAGGCTACCATAAGTAATTTGCTTAGCAACTGTTATCATTTTTGCAAAAGCACTGCTGGAACACCTCAGATTGCTCGGGTGAAACTCCCTGTTGTCTGTGCACCATCCACCACTAGATTAAAGCAATCAACCCCAAGAAGAAGGGGTAAATGGGTGGATTTACGCCCGGGCGTAAATCCACCCATTTACCCCTCCCTCGAGGGGTTAATTGCTTTTCTACAACAGTTAGACTACTAGATATTATTGAACCAATGAGATTGATTGGAAGGCACATTGATACAGGAAAATTTGGTCCCAAGCAGGATAGATTAAAGCAATTAACCCCAAGAGGGTTAATTGCTCGGCTGCGCCTCGGGATCCGACTATACAACCGGGCGTAAATCCACCCATTTACCCCTTCCTCGAGGGGTTAATTGCTTTTCTACAACAGTTAGACTACTAGATATTATTAAAAAAGACACATAGTGATTGTAGAATAAATTGTAGAATATTCATCCGCGAATGCGGTCCCAAGCGGGATAGATCGTGTGATTTACCCCGCAAAATGGAGGTCACGTGACGCTTACTAGCCAATCAGAAACATGGATCCAGACCCTGCTTATTTTAACGTTGTAGAAAGCAGCGTTTGTAAGGATGACAATATGAGATCAAGAGCAATATCCCAGTTATAGCACATAGGCCTAGTGTTAAATGTATATATTTAACCATATATACTGTCATGGCCGAAAGAAACACAAAAACCCTCCTCCAGATGTATCATTAGATGGACTCTGGTGGTAAGAGTTGATTACGTAGATCGAAAATAACCAGACCAGTATTCATTCTTAGGTTACACCCAGTCATGCCACATGCCACAGCCTGTCAGACAGGATCAAACTTTGATTGCTTGGTGATGGTTGTATGATTTTAATTTTACTTTCATTCTCATTTGGTTGTGGTATTTCAATATATTCATGGTATGCGACTCTTTAATGTAACCAAAGGTGTGTTTGTCAGTAATGGGTGATAGCTGCTATCATCGTGTTTCGCTGGGGATGTTAATGTCTTAGAAAGAGGACAGATACAACATTGGCTATGATTCAATTCAATCCAAAGATGGTTTATTGGCATGCCTATATAAAAAAAACAAAAAAACAATATTGCTAAAGAGGTATACAACATATGTACAGAGTAGCGTGATCATAAAAAACAAGAGATTTTCATTTCTAATTTTAGCACACAAGGGTTTCTTTGGTTTTAGGTATGTACAGTATTAGACCTTTATTTGAAGGTGTTATGTGGTATATCGTGATTATAGAACCAAATGGTTCTTCATTCCCAGAACAAATAATAATCCCACAACCACAGAGGAATCATTTGGTTATGTATGGAGCCACCAGGTTATATGAGAGGTTATTAGAGGCAAATAGAAAAAACTCCACCTGTTACTCAGAAGAAAACGCTGCTTCTTCCTCATTTGAGATTGTGGTTGTTCAATGTTGGTTGGAACACTGAACTTTACACATTACTGTCGCTTAGTGGAAAGAGTGATGAGGATCATTCACCTCATTATAGAATAAATCGTGAGCCAATAGTTGGCGGTATACATGAGAGAACAGTCAATCACCCCTATACATACTGTAGAAGAAGATAATCTGACTAAAATAACGTCATGCGGTGAGGAACAGGATACTTCATAAGTGCACACACTATGCATCTCTATGGTGTGCCCAGAGAGGTGGAAGCGAATGAACAACTTGGACTAATTTTAAGCTCATATCTCACAGTCATAACCAGTTTTACCTTTTTATTTTTATTTATTTATTTGTATTTTTTTTAAAATAAATATCCCCTCTCCCCGTCTCCTACCCATTTCAAGACTCTTCAATACCAAATCTTCTACTGGATGAGTGGGTCTAATTTTATTGGTTGGTAATATTAACTGTCTAAGAAAAACATATTGAAATGTGCTGGCCTGTAGGTTTCCCATTTCTTGAATGAAGTGTGTGAAGAGGAAAAGAGCCAACCCATCATATGAGTGAGCACTATGCCAAGGCCCCCAGCCTCCCTCTAAGGATCACAAATGGGAGAAAGGGGGGAAGGTGAAAAAAAAATTAATAATGCAACTAATACATCAGTCATGGGTTTAGGTTAGAGTTAAGTTTAATTTAAGTTTGACTAATGCCCAAAACCTGTAATGATGACAATGCAATGCGATCCACTAAACACTGTTGCTCTTCACAAATCTGTTACCAAGGTTTCAACCCTATTACATGAAAATTTGTAATGTTAAATAAATGATTTTATTCATTTCTTGGTTCATTTCTCAATGCTTGGATTTAATGACTATAGATTTGTTAGGAGCATGACTTATTCTATTTTTTGGATATAAAATTGGTAATATGGACACTTTTTAAAGAAAAAGGTCTAAACGCAAATTACTGTACATAACAAAGCATGGGAAAACTGGGCATAACATCTTGTTCAGAAGGAAATGATTTTAATTATTAATGGTTTTAAATGCATCCACTAACTGTAAATGTTATCAGCAAAAACATCTCATAAAGAGTAAGATTTTATAACCCGAGATGAGGCAATACAATTTTCTGAAGGTCAAACACTTCCTTTCTTTCATGCAATGTTGAAAAAAAGAGAAGAATAAAAGTACATTTTTGAAAAGTATACCCTTAATTATACCCTGATACTGGAATGTCCCAGTAATGTTCTTTAGGCCTACTGTGATGATGGGTACTATGGCGATGCTGCTATGAGACACAGCAGAGAGCCATTGCATCAGCAAGTGCCCATAATCACAGGCATTATGGATTTTATACAATGGTTATCAACACTGCCTGAAAAGCTCTCTTTAACATAGTAAAGGTGAAATCCAGGAGAAAGCAAGAATAAAGATGTTAACTATAGGCTACCATAAGTAATTTGCTTAGCAACTGTTCTCATTTTTGCAAAAGCACTGCTGGAACACCTCAGATTGCTCGGGTGAAACTACCTTGTTGTTGTGTGTGCACCATCCACCACTAGATAGCAGCGTTTGTAAGGATGACAGTATGAGATCAAGAGCAACATCCCAGTTATAGCATATAGGCCTAGTGTTAAATTTAGTGCTGAAATCTATTGGTTACTGGATCAGAAAAACACTGTAGGTTAAATATCAAGACTTAAAATTAATAAGACCCAGATCCCTGCATACATGCCAGAATTTAATCTTTTTGTCTTAGAAATGACAAACCAATCTCTACTCTGGACAACAAAATAATGAAAGATAATTGTTATACAAATAATAATCTGTATTGCAGTGTCCATCCACAGATACAAAATGGATACATCAGACCGGCAAATCTAGGTACTTTTTTTCGCTACCGCGCCCACTTTTGGTATATACTATTGTATTGGGTCTGTATAAAAACTGTTGCCAGGATGCTGATATTGTTTGAAAAGTTTGTTTTGTTAGTGCATCAAGTTAAGTCAAGCAATTACTTTCCAACACTAGCCACCATGGAGCGTTTGCGCTGAAAAGTTAAGTTTGATCTATTTTCAGGCATGCCCCTTCAGTCTTCCACATGGTATTTCCCCATTTAGCTGCAGGATATTTCCCCATTTCCCTACATTTATTTTTATTTTATTTGTTTCACACACATAAAAACAAAACACACGAAGGAAATATAAAAGTACGTGTGAGGGTGTGGTAGAAACCTGTAATGGCTTACATGGAAATCACACCCAAAAAATATACAAAAGATGAAATACAAACATACAAAATACTCAACACATTTCAAATATTAGTGTTCAATAAATTGCATATATAAAATAAGAGTAGAATTATAGTTGTAAAAAAAAATGCAGAGAAACAAGAGTATTGCCGTATTTACTGTATGAGCAGCAGTTTCTGAGAGTGATCATTATTGTCCTGAATTAAATGTTTTTGACAGCAAGGCAGTTCTAATTCTCATTTTGTACATAGACAATGTCACAGAGGAATCCATTAAATGTTCATTTTCATTTCACAAGATAACTAACTGACCACGGGAGGTTTTATACAAAGGCAGGTGAAAATTCTTAGCCTGTCTTATTGGGTAATTATGAAATTGTGAATTATTAACTAAATAATATGTAAAACTATAAGGTAATCTGCATTCCTATATCTCACTTTAAAGACAAATGTACAGATTTGAAGAATGTTTATGTCAAAGATAGACAACAACTGCAATTTGATGAAAAGAGGTGCACTTGGTACAACAGCTTTGGAAAAAGTTGCTAATCTAATAAACTGTTTCTGTAGCAGCAATATTTTGTACAAATGTGTTGGGAAAGTACTTGCCCATACAATATTACAGTATGTTAAATATGGACAAATTAAACTATAATCTAATGTTAAGAAATATGTATTGTGTACAAAACCTCTTATTTTTCTCAGAATCCCAAGAGATTTAGTGACCTTATTGCAGACAAAACCAACCTGTTCTCTCCAAGAGAGTCCATCATCAATTCGAATACCCAAAAAACATGTTGATAAAACTTTGGTTATTTCTTCATTATCAATATGAAGTTTAATTTGTTTACTGTTATATATTTTATTTCCTGCAAATAACATGAAATTAGACTTTTTAATATTTAATGACAACGTATTTGTTTTAAATCATAATGAGTAATTGAGAAGATCATATATGAATCTCTGGGGGACCTAAAACTAAGAGGACTTCTTGCGGCATGAGGTATGATTTATATCTGTTTGTTTTGTCCTAAAGTTGTAGTTTGTGAGCAAACGCCGCCTAACCCCTGTTTACTCTCCAAATTGTTTTACCCCAAGAAGAGGCATGGCATTCACAAATCAGGGTGGATGACGTGATGCTGGTCTGATGTATCAGAGGAGTGGTCATCTGTGATGCAAGTCATTTCAGCTGGGACTTTGTAAATGGTGCTTCACTTTGCTCCAACTTTGTTGACCCTGGTCTCTTCATGTGAGACTTTGTCGAACACTTTTTCAAGTTTAAAATTTGATATTGTCAAATTGCGTAATGCTGTATGCTAATTGGGTCACACAGTGTAAATAAATGGAAAATATTATATAAGGCACACTGTCCAATCCCCCCAACCCTTCTAGGTGTCCTTTCATATACAGACACAACCGCACCCCTTACATTCACAAATTGTCTTTGCCGCCAGGATGAGTTGTTGTGGATGTATAATTTTCCAGCTGGGACAGAACTAAAGCTTTCAACCAGTGTTCTGTTTATACCTTCGCAAAGTACAATATTTTCTGGCCAAATTAATAAAAAAAAAATGTATAGCAAATTACGTTGCTCTGTTCCTTTTTATTTTAAATACCACTTCTTTGATCTGTCCATATATATATATTTATAACATTTTTATGTTTTTTACTTCCTTCCAGACCATAATATGTACTGTTAAGTCAGAGTATTAGGTGTATTTTCTCAATCCTCAAGGCACCACATGTGAATGTGTCATGTGTATGGAAACATTTGAATAACCACTGAAACTAAAATTTGAATCCCCGACAAACACATCAGGTCTCTCTCCGTGAGCTCAGAGAGCTCACTCTCTGTCGAACCGGTTTATCCGGTGGATTTTAGAGTAGAAGGGGATGCTAGAGGACTTTGAAGTGAAAGGCTATTTTCAGCTCATAAGGACAACTCAGTGTAAATGTCTGTTTCATCAGCTATGTTGAAGTTTCTATAAACATAGAACACAATTAATGTGGACGTTTAACCTGTGGCCTCACTTGAGTTTCTACAGTAAAGTATGTTTATCTGCAAATATTAAAGTGCCCATCATTTCAGGGGAATAAAGGGTTGTGCCATAATTTGATAAAAAAATACATTTTATTTAAAAAAAAAAAAAGGATATGAACTTGTTTATGTTGTAACCAAAATTATGTAAATAAACACAATAGCACTTATTCTTGAGTTGTGACCAAAGGTTAAACTCTTGATAACAAAAACAGATTGAGATTATGTAACCAGTATATGTCCTTCATTCATTTTGTCAACAGCAATTACATTTTATAAACATTAGCAAAATAAGTAAAACTTCAAATAGTTCAAAGTATCATAATATGTCCTTCTTGTGAGCATGTGTATGTGTGTGAGTGTGTGTGTGTGTGTGTGTGTGTGTGTGTGTGTGTGTGTGTGTGTGTGTGTGTGTGTGTGTGTGTGTGTGTGTGTGTGCATGCATGCGTATGCGCATGTTCAAATTTATTCTTCATATGTATGTCTTTGCTGGGTTTAAAGATGCGT
>OMKL01067256.1:0-10872 GCA_900302295.1 Parasudis fraserbrunneri | reverse complement strand
CGCAGTGATTACAACCAAATATAAAACACACAAATTAATACAAACAGTTTAAGGGGGAAATCCGCATATGTGTTTAGACTATTTATAGCCAACTTTGATACCATATTATGTGTGTTTAGACTATTTATAGCCAACTTTGATATCATATTATGTGTGTTTAGTCTATTTATAGCCAACTTTCCAGAGGATGTGAAAAGGATAAATGTGATTCCAAAGATTTCAGGAAGTTTGATCAACATGTGTGAACAGTATTTCAAACATCAGAGCCCAGAGAAGCTGAAGTTGTGGAACAGATGTTTTGAGGGAATAAAAGCATGATGGATGATGGAAGTTAAGAAGAGTAAGTAGAGAGGCTCCTGAGGAATCTGTGTGAACACACCTGAATGTATTTGCTACCACAAACTGAGCCTGGACCTCTAGCTGCCCAGACCCATTTCAATGGGCGGGAGTACTTGCCATGACAGACAAACTCCTTCAGCCAATCAGCGTAATCTTCTTCATCACCGATGGAGCAAGGTGACAAATCAAACTTCAGCCAAATCCAGTCAGAAGAACGGCGAAAACATCTTTTCTGTCGATAAAGTCTGCTAGTGCATTCTCTTGTTCTTGTTTAATTGTTGTCTTTGACTCTATTTCTGCTACAACTGCACTCTACTACTAATGTTAATGTTACCACTCGTTGCTTTGGGAGACGCCATTACTGTTTTGCCAGCAACTACGGGAACCAATCAGGGCTGCGTTCCACTGGGGGACAGAACAGCAGTTAGAACACAGTCCCTGATTGGCTCCGATTGCATTGTAATTTCTGGAAACAGATGATAGATATGAGGGAGTCCAGTCTGTTTCGCAAACATATCATTTTTGTTTTGCCGGAAAGACTGGCTTCCAGGCTACAGAGCTTCGACAGTCAACAGTTGTCTGAGCTGAGCCTCCAACTAGATATATCCCATGTGAAACAAAGCAACATGAAAAATACCTTTGTTTTTTGTCTTGTTTATGGATCTCGCAATGAAAGAGCGCATTATATCCGGTTTAGTAAAGGATAAAATGACTTTTACAGACTCTTTGGAAGCGATATACAGAGGAGGCAGTAAACTGTACGGAAGAACTTTCTTAACCCTCATTTAACCAGGCAAGTTGACTTTAATGTCTAAAACAATGGTCTCATTCAGACACACACACACACACACACACACACACACACACACACACACACACACACACCTGGGAGCTGCCCAGTTGCACCATTGGCCACTAAACGGCTCCACTTGAGCAGCTGGGTGTTAAAGAACCATACCAGTCTGTATCACCTCATTCTTACCTTCATACAAAAATTAGGTCATACTTTTTCTTTCTTTCATAATCTTTCACCATTACTGAAACGTGTGGTCGTTGTTTTGCCAATTCACCACTGCCATAGGCCTCCAGTATGCACTGAAAATGAGTTTTAAAAGGGATCGTTCTGATTTTTGGAACCCTAGCCCTATTTGCTACTTATCAATGATGTTGTTGATTGATAGAGTCCTTTCTCAGCACAATCCATGCTGTTCCTCATACTAGCTCTGTATCCTGTAAGTAATGATGAAGTCTTTACATTGAGTCGCGCCCATCTGGTGAGCATTTGTTTTCTGGCCGATGGTATTTTCTCCCAACCTCATATTATGCGGTTGAGCATAGTATAGGTTGGGTATACCAGTGTGTGTGTGTGTGTGTGTGTGTGTGTGTGTGTGTGTGTGTGTGTGTGTGTGTGTGTGTGTATGTGTATGTGTTTGTGACAGGCCGTTTTGATTGGTCAGATTATTGTAATTTAGCTAGGACTTGTAGCTTCTCTCTAATTCTGGATGTTATGACCCGGGCACAGCCTGCAAGCTGTTGTGTTCGCTCGGTTCCCTCTGCTTCAGTACGAGAGCTAGCATCATTGGGCTAGCCGACGAGGTGAATAATGTTACTTGTTTACAACGGTAGAGGAGAGTACTTTTTTTTTTTTAATTCAGAAACAATTGTCGATCTTTCTCATTCAGTCTTGACAACGAAGTTGATAGGCCTACGGCATTCCTAATTTTTTATATTTTAATAATAGTCGAGTTTTTGTGAGAACGAACGTTTGGAGCTTCGTTCGGAAACGCCAACAAATGTCTGAAGCCTAAAAAATGGCATTCAGGCCAGCACTACCTCATAGTCGATTGGCTGATTAATCGGTCAGTTTGACCATAGTCAGCCAAAACTTTGTGAGTTGATTTTTATCCTTTTTCCCATGCTGAATGTCTTATTTCCTGAAAAATGTAGAGTGCATCTCTGGTAAGCACTAGATTTAAAGAGGTCCTTCTGGATTATTGCATAGTCGACAAATTACATGACTATTAGACGACGAAAATTTCTGACAGCCCTAGTCTGTTGAAGTTGGCACTGCTGTTGGGCCATTAGGGGCCATGTAATATATTTGTAGTGTGTAGTTCCATAGTATAATTATTTATAGGTATGTTAGACTTTCTTTTGGCAATGGGATTGGGATTCTTCATTGAGCAATTATTCTTATCATTAGGGCACAAGTATTTTGTGTTTTATTATAAATAATACCTCCCTAACTCCTAATGTCAAGGTAATATCAGAGACAGACTGGTAATATACAAGAATGATACAGGAAAAATGTTTTCACGAGAGTAACATCTCCCATTTTCTGCATTCAGTATCACTGTTAGACATTATCTTTACTTGCCAAGAATAACACATGAAACACAGTTGACTGAATCACGTCACACAACATCCCAAACCCAATGTATTTGACCCAGATAGGACTTTGCCTGTCATCAGTCAGTGACGAAAGAATTTCTTTTTACCAGTTGCTCTGTCATTAGCAAGCCACAACATATATTAGCCGACAAAGCTTGGAGTTTGTAGCTTATCTATTTTGCTTTACGTTACTTAGTTAACGACACGCTACATTTTGAAGTTCATAGGCAAAAGTTCATAATGTGTGGGGTTGAGAGGCATCAGTCGAGACGTTGCTAACCCTAGGGCTTGAGATAGATTCAATGGGACACTTAACCTTGTGTTAACTATGAAGCATCTTCGCATCATCTCATCATCACATCTGGCTAGCTAAATACAACAAAGTTTTGACAACTTGTTTAATGCCAGGTGACATTAACATTGGTTATATGCGTGCTTACTACGCTACCCAGGGAGATTTAACTCGGCTTAAGTGTAAACACAAAGACAGATCGTGTTAATTCCAGACCCAAAAGAGACAAAGACAGACTAGGTGGCTAACTAACTGCTAGTTAACGTCAGCTAATATGCCTTACCTGGCTGTTGTGTTAGCGTTAGCTGCTAGCTACCGTGGATGGCCTGTCCACTCATATCTGACCACAACGCGACAATAGCGAAGACCTGATCACACCGGGGAGATACCCACCTGTCCCTTCTTCGGTTTTGCTCCGATCTCCAAGAGCTTGGCTGCCTCCTTGTTGAACCGAGAGGGTGTGTTCTCTAGCCGGGCTACTGCCCTGCATAGAAACCCCCGACACAGCCGCCATCTTCGCTTCTTCTCCTCCGTCATCGACCTCTGGGCTTCCGTAGGCAGACGGAACCCAATAGGAACCAACCAAGGTACAGTAAGGAAGATTTTTGCGCGAGGCTCTTTTCCTGAATCAGTGGACTGGTCTTTGCTAAGGTTATTTATTTATTTATTTATTTATTTATTTATTTATTTATTTATTTATTTATTTATTTATTTATTTATTTATTTATTTATTTATTTTTTCATTACATTAATTTAATTAATTAATTAATTTATTTATTTATTCACTCCTATTTATTATTCGTTTATTTATTTATGTATGTATTTGTTTATTATTGATCAACGCTACCTGGCTAGGCAGTGGACACTGACAACGACAGTGACTTGGTTCGATCTAACGTTATGTCAGATTTGTTTACATGTAGCCAGATTATGGAATCTAACATTACAGACACAAAATCTGTATGGTTACCGTATTAGCGCTCTTTGGTGAATACTCTCTGGTAGCTTGGTAAGAAAAAGAGGCCATAGACACATACAAACACCAGATGGCGTCCGACGCCACAAGTTTCCTAGGCCTATATGATTCATCTTGTGCCAAGTAGACCAATTCCCAAATTCCAAAGAAAGACTCGAACCAGTTCTTCAAACCCAAGCTAATGAATTCAAATAGCTCTGTAATAGATTATCATAATGTCATTTCTCAGACATTTTGTGTTGGGAAGGAACTGGATTCATGGAATAAAAAATAAAATAAAAAAAGGTTTTACAAATGAGTCCTTAACCAGATAAATTATTAGAATGTGTACATAATTCATACAACGACTCGCATTTGGCAAATATGCGTGCATGCGTGGAAGCAGACAATGCTGTGAAGCGACACCACCAAAATCTCAAAAAGTGCACTGCACGTGCACGACACGTACACATGCACCTGCACAGACACATACACACTCATACCCCCATATTAGGCTATACATAGGCTACACTCACACACCTGAGCCTGCAGCCCTGAGTGGTCCCACGGGAGGATTTTCCCACCAACCATTACGACCTGCGGATGGGAGGGTGCGCGCGCGGGCGGGCGTGCGTGCGTGTGTGTGTGTGTGTGTGTGTGTGTGTGTGTGTTTGTGAGTGTAAATCTGCACGTTTGCATGTGTGTTTGCGCATATGCACAGATGTGATTGTGAACGTGTGTTCATTGAGTACGCTACACACACACACACTCACTCGCAGAGGAGCCAGACAGCGATGGGAGACGGAGAGGGAGCAGATTGGCAGAGTCTGAGACAGTAGACGGACCCACAGACAGACGTGTGAAAAAGAGGGGAGGTGCCGCGTTGTAATTGATGTGCCCACCAGGAGCTTTAGCCGGCTGCCTGGCACGGGAGGGAAGATGGGCACCGCTGCCAAGACAGCAGTAAGGAGAAAAGGGAAAGGGAGGCGCACGGGGCCTTGGGGAGCGTGGTAGTGGGCTGAAACCGTGCCCATCAATCAGGGGCTAGTTCACCCTGCCATGCCAAGCGGGACACCCCTCCGTGCCGGGGGTTGGGGTGGTACAGGGAGTACGGCTGGCACAGTTGGTAAGCCCTCCCTTAAGCCTCCTAGCACGTGTATCACTGCCACGGCCGAAAGCCATACATACAGTAGGCTACGCTGGGCAGGGGCAGGGGCAGGGAAATCGGCATTGGGCCGCCATTTTGAGAAAGAGGTCCCGTTGCTTGGCACATTGGTGATGAAGATTTTTGAGCGATAACGTGATTTGGTGAAGACGTTTGTGGTGCTGTTTCATTAAAGGTGCAATCTGTCATCCAAATATAGCCCAAGGTCGCCCCACCACTGAAAGCCAAACCATGGGATTTTTTTTTTTTTGTCAAATTGAAATGATAATCAATCCAATAATGGACTGTATGTGTAAACTAAACCTGAGTCTGTAATGCCTTTTAAAGCTGTTAAGTGGTGTTTACTTTATATGTACATTAGAAATGCCTTGTATGTATCTGTATTTTGAGTATGATGAGTTATGAAAGTTAGAATAGGCTTCCATCTACAAGGCAACCTCTTCAAGAATCAGTGTGCACACAGCCAAAAAAGTGACATGGTAAAATAAAATACAGATTGAGATTTGGCCGAAAAATCTATCCCCAAAACAGAATTGGAACATATTATTCCCGGTTCAATCACCATTTGGGAACATTAGGGCTGATCCCACTTAGTGGATTAATCTGTTGTTATAGGGTCTTAGCAGACTAAGACTTGTTTCTTTAATTAATTTGTCATGCTTTTTTAATGCTGATTTAGTTATTTCCTGGAAAATGATGAGGACATCTCTGGCATCGCAGCAATTTTAAAGGATAGCTCCGGTATTTCTTTTTTTTTAACTGGCCCCTATTTGTGTATCATTTGGAGTCTAACTGACTTATAGGGACCAAAGTCGTTGATTCAGTATTGAGCGAGCTAGCTTCTTCAGCCAGCTGCTGCGATCCGGGCCGCAATTTAGTGTATGTGGGTAGAGTGCACCCGTCAAAGAACGTCCACCAAAAGAGCTTGTTTTTGGCACTGACACGCTCACAGACTGTTAGGGGAGGTGTTTGAAGAACCATATTGATGATGTCACTCCACCTCTAAGCCCAGCCAGAAGTCTCGTTCTGTAAGCCTGTGAGGGGCGGGCGGTTGTTGCAGGAGGAGAACAACAGTGGAGTTAAGGCCATTGGAGAAAAGTGTGGAGAAATGTTGTGGTGTCAGAATAAGTTTGTGGTGTTAGAATAAGTTTGTGTTGTTCGAATGGCCTAGCAATATCGAAAAGATAAAGAAAATGGTTTTGGTTTGTGCGTTCCCTAATTGTACCAACAAATGTGGTTCCACACTGCTTTCATAGACTTCAGGACGCTGAAGCTGTGGCTATCACCATCAGGTCTGCAGTGACCGTTTCCACAGGGATGACTCCCAGCCAAAGAGGAAAAGACATCCTTTACCCAAACACTTTTTTTGTCCTCAAGAAATCCGATGTTCGAAGAGTGGCGAGAGAGACTTGCTGCAGGCAGAGTGGAGGTGAGATTATTCGCTGTTAACTGCACTGCCCCTTGCTGTGATTACAGAGCAAGACTCCTGGTTGGGATTAGAAGTGGACTGATATTATCTATAACAGTAGTTTTCAAAGTGGGGGCCACCAGGGGAGCCTCAGCTAATTGGAGGGAAGATGAGGGGAAATGATAAAAAGAAATGATAAAAGAAAAAACTCCTTGCCAAGTAAAACTTGCAAATATGAGGTAGCATACATAAAGTTTGGATTTTCCACAGCACGTAAGAATGGGTATGAGTGCCCCAAATGTGTTCTCTGCCTCGAGACCCTCTCAAACGAATGTTTAAAACCATCTAAACTTCAGCGTCACTTGAAACAAAAGAACCTGGCAGAGGCCAAAAAAACAGTCAATTTTTTAAAAAGGTTTTCAAAGACATCTTGCAAAAGAGGGGCCACAGCCAGAAGCTAATGCTATTTGGTGGGGGGGGCCTTGGCATGGAAAAGTTTGGGAACCCCTGATCTGTAAGACTTTAGATTCCTCTCATAACAGTCTGAAAACCCCAAACAATCGAATAAGTTGCAGCACAGTTCACAGCAGCCATGTCATACCATGTCTCTAAAATTGTGTTTTCCACATTATTGTTCTTCTGCAAATGAATGCAGTCATGCAGAAGGAATGTCTTTAAATCTATTCCTTAAGAAAGACCTAAGCATATTTTTGTGAATATCACTATCGTGATGACGGCCAATAAATGATTTGACTAGTCGACAAAATCAGTCAACAAAGATTTTCTTTCAGTTGAAAACAACGCTATACTGTCTTATTATTCTCACCCCAAGTTAGAGCCAGAGAAGTAAGACTCAAATCTGTGTTGGAGACTGACTTTGTGGACTTACAGAATGTTTGTTTGGAGCTTTTGAATCCAAGTAAGATTTATATATGAGATATGAACCAGAAAAGACACAATTTTATCATCAAATATACGCTATAGGTGTTGTTACGGCGTCCAAAGTGTCAGTCTCTCATTCACTGTGAGTGGAGCAGCTCCATCAGATTTGTCTCTTGATGACATCATCACAGAGCTCTCTTGTTTCTAGTTTGGAAGACAATTCTTCATTTGTTTAATTGCTTGTTCACAAATCTAGGCTGTTCCACATCAGGATTAATATGTGTGAAAATGTGTTTTTTAAGGGTGGATTTTGCCTTAAAAGGTACCATATTTTTTGTCTTTTCAGCAATTAAACATAATTCTACAGAACATGCACCCCAAACAAAGAAAGAAACTAATCTAAAACTAATTTTAATCATTTATTTTTCAACACCTCCTTCTTCTCTTGAATTAAACAGGCCTGTTTTGGTGCATGCCACACACACCAAATTTCTAATTCATTCTTCCCTTCTCCGATTGGCTGCGCCACGCCCAAAAGTAAACAGATGTTTTACAAACTAGGCAGTAGATGAGGTGGGCAGTGTTCCTGGCTCCAAATAGCACTGTTTTTATTGTCTGTTTCCAAGGACATTATATGTGGGACTACTTCTTTTCTTTTCTAGCTCTCGTTTAAAGATCATTTAGGAAGATTCGTTGGCGATAACAACCCTGGCCAAATGGCAAGGAGTACCAATATAATGTTTTCCCCACATCTAAATAACATTTCACACTGCCAAATCCACAATGAAAATATCGACAACACTCTGCTTACCATAACATCGCTGCAAAAGCCTTGTATCTCCAAAAGGGTCAACTTTTCGAGACTAATCGGGATAATTCGGATCGGAGTGGTATGAATTACTATGACATAGGAGTGGTATGAATTGTAAGACCTGTGGGTCGGAAGTTCTGGCCGTGTTCTGGGAAGCTTCAGACAGGTAGCACACAGGGTCCGGAACACACACAAAAAAGGTTTTCATCCACACCACAACAGGCAAACGGAAGTTTGAACCATCCACAACAGAACACCGTCGTCCAGCTGTAATGCCGATGCTTGCTTCTTCTCTCAGACCGACGTGATGTCTTGCCGCTAGCAGGCTAGATAGCCCCAGCGTGTAGCAATACACTGGCTTCCTCAATAAACAAAAACAACAACAAAAATAGTGCCAAGACATTGCGTCAGTCTGTGAGAAGAAGCAAGCATCGGAAATACATTTGGACTGCAGTATTTGGTGCATGCAGTATTTGGTGCATGTTCGGAACACGACCATGAGCAGAACTTCGACCACAGGACTCAGTAAGTTAGTTAATGGCTATGCATCGATTACACTACTGGCAAGTAATTCATGCCACTCCATGTCAAAAAAATCCTAACTATCCCTTTAAGAAAAACAACCTCATTTGATTGACACCCACGACTATATTTCTGCGTACTGTGGTCCTTAAAACAGTCTTGGAAATGCATAAAGTGGGTATGGAGGTAAAGCTGAAACTCCTGTGGATCCAGTGAGTCCAATTATATTCATGTGTGATGCTGTGAGTCCTCATGGTAACCCTTATCAATGTGGTGACACAGTCTTTGCAGGAATCTCCAGATGTCAAGAGTTATTGATACCAAAATCACAGTATGAACTTTTCTAAAGTGTTCCTCAAGGTCTTGGGGTCTTAATGCTGTCATTTGGAGGAATGTTTGACCTTTTTTTTTTATTATAAAAAATGACAGGGATTTGTTTGTTTATTGAATGGTAGTTCATTTCCATTTTGGCCATTGTAGACAAATTTCAAAATTGGCCATTAAAGTGATTGGATGGCAAGCACTCCTTTCTGTGAAAGGCTCCGAAAATCCCATATTGTGAATGTACCTCAGCTGAATGGCATAGGTCTCTCGTTTCAGTTTGTAAAGTTTCATGAGGCTGTGATTATCCTGCTAGTCGCAATGGGTCCTTTTATACAGTGAGGTAAAGTTTCAATACAGAATAATTATAAGAATTTAGTGGTTAGGTTGATGCTGGTAAGAGCAGGTGGCATCCAAGTAACACAGAGAGTTTGTGTTTTACTTTAGCTGCATATTTCATAACATTGCAATGTACCTATCTGTTAATTACATCTTGAGTAAGCCGTCATCATCATCATCATGGTTGTATTATGTCTGTAATATCTAAAGAAGCCTCCTGCATGAGTTTAAATGTTGTTTGTTTGGTCTGGGAAAATAAATGCATGGGAGTAGCATCATATCATGCGTGGTAATCTTTCTTCCTTTTCATGGATTATGTCTGTAATCACAGAATCCCAAATTACTGATTTATTCTCTGTTTTTAGTGTGGGACCTCAGACGTGACAACATCTTGTTGACTTCTCAGAATGCTCTGAGCTTCCCTCTACTCATCTTCTCTATTATGTAAATTCATAATGTATTGCATGATGTGAAGATCATAGCCTACTTGATAGCATAGGCCTACATATTTTCCTGGTTGATTCATGGCAATCTGTTGTAACGGCCTCTACAACAAATGGAAACCATTTGGCTATTGGTCTAGAAGTGGATTCGGTAAGTGCATTTTCTTCAGAATTGAATACTGATTTACATTTTTTTTTTTTTTTGCATTAGAGGGTTGTCATATCTAACCTATTAGGAAATAATTCAGTATAAATACTCAATATTTGCAGTTGCAAAAAAAATAACAGTGAAGGTCAGAAAAAGTCCAAAGAGATTACATGTGAGGAAAGATTATTTTCCTTTTAAACGGAAAAGAAGTGTAGTATATTGTATAAAGAATGCTCACACGAAACAAGAGTTTTGAAGAATCTGCAACATAAATAGACCACTAGACTACATGCAGGATGGAGATGATGAGAAAGAGGTGCAACCATGCAACATTCTCAAGATAGCCTCTGCTTCTCTGGCACCGAGCGCCTGGAAGCGCAAGGGCTTGTGGGAACCCAAGCTGCTGAGAGTGCGGTAAAGGAGGGAGGAGGGAAGAAGAGAGAGAGAGATGGAGGGAGTAGCGAAGAGAAAGGAGGGGGTGGTGGGGGTGGCCCTACAGGACCATTTGTGATGAGGCTCATTTGCACAACGGCACTTAATTGGCTACAACAATTAATTAATGTGTTGGAAAGTTGGCACAAAAAGTTCATTTAAGAGCGTTTTAATAAGCGATTAGGGAGAGGTAACCAGCGAGGTATGAGAATAAAGCCCATCACAAAAAAAAAAAAGCGTGGGCTCCAGCTATGAGTTCTGAGGAGTGCCTTATTTGGAGATCAGGATGTGGTTGGTTTGCATTCCGTTATGAAAAGTCAGTATACATCACATTATGAATAGCCTATTGGTGACGTTAAAATACATAATTTTCACACTCACTTACTTTTGCGACCTAACTTTTTTTGACACCCTCCATCCCTCC
>OMKL01067236.1:0-11512 GCA_900302295.1 Parasudis fraserbrunneri | reverse complement strand
TCTAAATATGGACAAATTATCCACAGGTTTACAGTCTAGGGTTTTAAAAATCATTACTACATCTGGGCACTGTTTGGTTGTGCTCTGTCATCATTTGGCCTCTTAATACAGTATGTTAGACAAATAAGAATCCTCATCATTTTGGCTTCTTACTACAGCATGTAGTGCAAACAAGGATTTGAGCTCACTCTATTGATGCACCTGTCAGACAATCTGAGGAGTTTTTTGTATGTGTAAAATACAAAAATGCAAGGCCGTCCTGCCCATGGAGCAGATCAGCCACTGAGCTTAGGGCCCTGTCTTCCTTAAAGTTGCACTATTGGAAATTCAGCCACTAGATGTCACACTAGACAACCAAAACAACGTGTTGCTTCCAATAAGATTCATGGGATCAGTTAACTAAGTTCAGATCAAACTGTCAAACTAATTAAACATGACTCAAGATCCAGCAATTAATTGTCCCATTTCTCAATTAAAATGTTGTCAGAAACATATTTTAGGTTCAACTTTAAGTAGAAAAGATAATGTTGACAATCAAAAAAGCTGCCATTTTCTTTTTGAAAACTGGAGCAGAGAACCACGGACTGCCCAACTAGCAGTGCATTTATCTAATCAGGTGCATTCCACATGGGGAAATGGGTAAGGAATACACACACGCAACGTGCACATAACAAGCATGTGCATGCGGAGCGGCTAACCAAAATAAAGGAATAATATAAAGAGAGATAATAAAGAGAAGCTCGGATTACAACACACACAGAGTAAGCGTGACTTCATTCTCTGCTCCGGACACCATAACTTATATATCTTACATATATCTTTAAATAACAAATAGTTGTTTGGTTCTATATTAATGTTCAAAATCTTAAATCGTGCACCTTTAACAGAACCCCCAACCAATCAGAATTAGTTTTTTGACAGGTAAAAAAAAGAAGAAAAATCTCAGTATGATTAGTAAATTAGTAGTGGAATTAAGGCATTCTTAGTTATTTAGGCCCATAAAACTGTCAATCATTATGTCAAACATAATGTAGTGTCCCAGTGGGACACAAGAAGTGGGTGTGATTAGATATGGGAAAGCATTGGGTTATGTGGTTATTATGTGTGCCTTTAAGGGAGTTCGGGGGAGCGGAAGTGATGCTCAGTTCTATGCGCCGGGAGTATTGCGTTATGTTGTGTGTGCCAGTTGGCGCCAAGAGGGAGACTCACTTGTATTGTTGCAGAAAAGAACCTGTAAAATAAAGTGCCTGTTTACAGTAAGAAGGTCGTCATGTTTCATAGAGGAGATAACCCTAGCCGTCACGACAATAATTTCAATTGAATGGCAAAATGTCAGAATGAGTGTACCCCTCTGGTGTAGAGATCTGATTTAATCTAAAATGAAAGGGACCCCAAATAATTTTTTTGCCTGGAGCCCCAAAAGTCATATGCTAACTCTAACCACCCCCCCCCCCCACCAATAAAAAACAAATAAAATTAAAACTGACTGGTGCTAAAGTTAAATAATAAAGAGGGGGGAAATGTAATCTCACTCACTCACTCACACAAACATGCACAACACATGCACGCAAGCACGCACACACACACACAAACACACACGTACATACACACACACTCCTCTTGAATGAGTCTCATTCAGTTTGAACATGTCTGCACAGGATCCGTCTCTCAACCACAAGGCCTACAGGGACTCCTTCAAGAAGATGAAGGCGCCAAAGATCCCTTTTCTTCCTCTGCTACTGAAAGGTACGCCTCCGTTTTCTATAACTTCACTTGCCTACATGCCAAGTCTATTTAAAGGCTCTCTCCCAGTGGAGGAAGCCCTCTAAAATATTCATTCCGACAGGCGGATCTGACATATAACAAACGCTAACACTGTTTACCACAAGTTCTTTTCAATGAATACTAATAAACTGTCTCTCTCTCTCGTTAGATATCACATTCATTCATGAAGGAAACAAAACATTTCACGATAACCTGGTCAATTTTCAAAAGCTGGTGAGTGAATTTGAATATTACAGAACATTGTCTTTGTACACACCAAAGGATTGGGATCAATTCATTTTCAATTCAAATCAATTAAAATTTTAAACAGAAATTGCCATTTACTTGCTGATCATAGAACACTGACTCTCATTTTGTCAATAGGTTGGATAGTACAACCTTTTCATGCCAAAATGTTTTTCAGTATTTTCATTTTATAGAAATTCCACTAATTCCACTTCTTGAATTCACTGCATTGTAAATTAATTGATCCCAACCCTGGTAAACACAGAAAGTACAGGGTAACACTGAATCTCAACCTTATATGTGTGTTTAATTGTGTCTGTGTCCCTCTTGTCTCTCAGCACATGATTGCGGACACAGTGCGCCTCATCCGACAGTGTCAGAAAGATCACATGGGTTGGTAATCTACTCACTACTCACAAGATTAGCTATTACATAATTAAACACCAATAACGGATTTACCTTGCCTGGGGCTTTAAACTTTTGTGGCCTGTGATCATTGTGTAATAGGTGGGAATGGTTGTGGTATGTAGCCTTGGCCTGTAGCTAGTGACCTAATTAGATATAAGAGATGTTGACGTTGGCAGTCTATTTACCGCACTGCAATGCTGTGTAGCGGTATTGAATAGTATTTGAACAGGTAATCAATAGCATGATGTGTTATTGTAAACGGAGTCATTGGGATGTAGAAAACCCCTACAGTGCACAATTCACAGACAAGAACAGAGGATAGTGCAATAATGGTTAATCACCTGTCTCGGATGCTGCGCTGTCAGCTTGGAGGTAAATGTGTGTGCTTTTGTGTTTTTCCAGGAAACGGTATTACCCAGAAGAGCAGCCCAGAAGTGCGAGCCTACATTGATTACCTTCATATCATTGACAATCAGCAGACTCTGTTTGACCTGTCTTACAGACTAGAGCCACGCGCATGAAGACAAGCTCTTATTTTCCACCTTGCCAGTCAGTCCGTGGAGCATCCAAGGAACAACCTTACCCCTCTCCACATACTGTATCTCCATATACTATACAGTATACTATATATACTGTATACTATATACACTGTATCTCTCAGGACTCGGTCAGCATTCAAAGGAAGCCGTCATGACTCTGACCAACCACAGGAGGGAGCCAATCAATAAGGAAAAGACAGACCAGAGACAACACAGAGTGAAGACCAGTGGCCAGATGTATAAAAACTTTTATGACTAGAAAGCTGCATAACCATAGAAACCTGGCGATGTGCACACACACGTTAACTCAGATTCCTAAGACACACATAGACCATCGACAAACATTCTCATAATTCTCGAATATAAGATGTGTTTTTATAATGCATTATGTAGCATACATTATTTGCATTACCCCATCTTTACCATGCGGTGGGACCATATATACCACATTCAAATACCCTTCAAACCATGTACTGTATGCAAACACTTGTGTTTATAAAAAACAAAAAAACAAAACACTTGATGGATCCTACATTGATGGATGTGGATGCATATTTTGTGTGTGTGTGTTTATGTGCCCGTGTGTGTGTGTGTGTGTGTGTGTGTGTGCACTGTTTATACATCTGGCCCTTTGACTGAGAGGGGGTGTTCCTTAATGACCAAAGAGCATTTCAGCTTAATGAATTTCTCAATGACATGGTTCTTGGGTGAACACATCTTAAATAAACCAAAATGACTGTAGACACAATCCAATGGCCACTTTGAGGAGTGTAGGAGGTGCAGTTGCTACTAAACCAGTACAGACTATGCACAAACAGCTGGTGTTTTGCTAAACTGAAAAAGAAGTATAGGAATAGTGAAAAGGAAGTCCCAAACCTTCAGTTATATTTAATTTACTTTTTTCACCATCGATTGTATTATTGTTATATGTTTTTGTACCATATTTCCATAGTTAATCCATAAACATAGCAGCAGCATCATAGATAAGGCTTGACCATAATGCACTGAAGTAGCGTTATTGTGGGTGTACTGGAAACTGTAGGATGTATAATGTATTCCTTTGGTTTGTGCATGTGTACGGATGTGTGTATATATGAGGGGGAGAGAGAGAGAGAGAGAGAGAGTGTGAGTGAATGAGTGAGTGATTCAATGAGTGAGTGAGTGAGTGAGTGAGTGAGTGAGTGAGTGAGTTAAAGAATGCATGCAACAGTCGTAATTACAATCAGATTGTGCCAAATACTGTAAAAATGCCCATTCAAAATGATTGCTATCTGCTCATCTTGAAGATGGAGATTGGGTGTTAGTTAGGAGAGAGTTAGGAGTTCTATTTTGTCTTTAGCTGTGGACAATCAGTTAGACTAGGTAGCAGACCCACACTATGTCTCTGTATTTGGCATTAAACGAACCGCAACAGCAGAACCAATTTTAAAGTACTACAGCACCTTGTGGCTATTACTATGTAGGGAAATATTGAGATAATAAGTGTACACCTCATTTATTTACAGCATTTAGTTATAGAAGGTTACAGTATTTATTCTCTAATTTCTTCATAAGGAAATGTACATTTTATGCCCTCAGGTTAGTCATTTTGAATAGGCCTTGTGACATGTTGTAGACTACTTCTTGAATTCTGCTCTTGAAAACCTATTAGTAAATGTTGGATTTTAAAGAAAAGTAGACCACAATGAACATGATGAGAAAATTCTTCATCAGTATTTTATGTTTTGTTTTTTTTGTTTTGCCCTATTTTCATTTTCCTGAAAATGTACAGTGGACTGGACAGGGGATGCTTATTTATTTCAGAATTATTTATTTGTTCTTCAGTTGGGAATAATTCCTTTTCTTGTCCTGTTTTATGTACCTGACATTGTTGTGATTTTGGCTGGTCTGCATGACATGGCAAACCATAGATTGACCACCACATTGTCTGTGCATGTAATAAAGCCTTCGTAAACAATTTATCTGAGACAACGCCCACATTATGTTGTGTAACATAGGCCGCGGTTACACTTGTGGTTACAACGCTACTTTTATCAAGACGCATTATCAGGTCTGAACAGTCCCAGATCGGATTTTGGTAACATTGTGATACGATGAGCCATACCGCATCCTGAGGTGGTCAGACTGGCGTTGTGATCAGAATTCTACATAGCCAGGATGCAAGCCGACCACAATAGGAGCAATGTAAAGAGATGGAGAGGAAGAGCAGGGAAATAAGTCACGTGGACACAATCCAGGCACGGGAGATGCATAACAGCCATTTTTGAGCCAAGTGTGGAAACACAGCAACGTGATCTCACATCAGCGATATATTTACACAGGAGCATCAAAGCAATACAAAGCCACATATGTAACTAGCTTCTATGTGCAATAGTTTTAAAATTCTTTAAGATCATGGTAAATTGATAAAACTGATAAAGCTCATGTTAAATGTAAACTTTTAGAGAAATTATGTATATTTATAACTACATTCTATTGACATTACAAAACCCAGTCCATTTCCACCATTCAAGTAACCTGGCTGATGTGGCTCTGTCCCTTGTCGACATACTCACGCAAGCCAGGGAGCCATTCAAGTGGTGGTGTGATGAAAGTCTTCCATGTCAACATCACAAAACCTTTCAGTCATCGGTGAAGCCTCACTGCCTCTCTGTGGCTGCAATAGGGTACTGTACAGTAACTAGGCCCTTTTCACTTGATAATTAAACTCCTAAAAACTGCTGCATAATTGTATTAATTTCAGAAACACATGGTCTGACACCATGATACTAATAACTCTCACATACATTTTACATGACCTAGAATGGATCTAGATCAATTCCTCTTGTGATGCATGTGTTCAGAGTACTTGCCTTTAGAGCTACATTTCGAAGAATACCAACACAATAAGTAAACAAAGTCTCTCTCTCTCTCCAGCTCTCTGAAGGGGGGTGTGGGTGCCAGATGCCCTCGTTGATTTTAACCAGGTGCCCCAGTTGGCCTTTTAACATGACTATCTCTGTGTGACCCCTGCTGTTCCTGGTCCTGTACCCTGCCATTTCCTCCCCAACGCTCCCAGCAGCACTGTATCATTTCCCTGTCACCAAATGACTGGCTAGCTGCTGTGGCGCGCTAATGAGAGGAAGAGAGAGGGCAGATGAAGAGAAAATACAGGAAGGTTGATTCTTCATTTCCCTTGTTGCAAGATACAATGCACACACAATCAACCACCCCATCTGCCCCTGGTCCCCTGACAATATAGCAGAAGCCACTTTGACTCCAGGAAGGAATTAAGAACAACAGAACAGTTATTTGTGGCTGAGCATCAAGTCATTTGAAATGAAAAGAAGATAACCGTGGCGTTTTTTTTAAAGCCTATACTTTGTAAAATCAAAATGTACATCAATCATTTCCTAGATAATTTTGTTTTTTTGCTTTGCTTTGATGAAGTACCAACAGATGGCGTCATAGTGACACATCTGCAGTCAACTTTATCATTGTCACAACTGCTCTGAAGGAGATGGCCTGTTCAGAAACATTACGGAATGAGGATGCCACCCACAAACTTTGAAAAATGTTATGCGGGGTAAGAAATCCACTTTAGACAGTTAATGGTCATGGATGCATACAGTTTTAATCTTGGTGAGCTTGACAAAAAATAAACTAGCGTATACAGTCTTCTTTACTTCTTAAAACATCTTTATTAGGAATGTTTCGGTACAAGGACCTTCATCAGGTTATCAGGTCTGCAAAAGCTCTACTGTTTTATATTGGTGAACTCAGCATCTCTGAATATATTAAAAAGTAAATTCCTCTCAGTATAGTATGATCTTAACCTTGACTCTGAACACACTGTGATATTTTATCACAGCTTTGACACACAGAAGAGCTCAAAAGGTATCAATCATCCATCCTACACACACACACACACACACACACACACACACACACACTACACCTTGGGAATCTGTCTAATCATACTCAAACTACCAAAGCTTTAGCATATTGACTTCATCTGATTATCTTCCGGGTATAAAATTACCTCTACCACATCACTGAAGTCAATTTAACAATTTCACACTAGATAAGATGACTGTGTTTCTATTTCCTCATTAAGAGTACTTGGTTGTATTTGGTCAATATTAACTTAATCAGATCCCAAACACAGAGGGCAGAGAGATAAAGGATGGACAATCTAATGCGGGTGCTTCTCATAGAAAGCTATCAGGGAGGGAGACTTTGAATAGGTTTCTCCGGCGGGCCCGGGGCCGAATGAATTACACTAGTCTGTTAGTATGCTGTCTCTGCCGTACAAAAGGTCAATGTCAAACGCAGCTCATTTAAAAGTCAATAGCAACCATGCACATCATCTCCTGGGAATCCTGCCTGGGACCCCTCCAGACGGCATTGTGTATCATTCAGTTAGCAGAGGGCAGCCGGGGAGCTTTTTTAATCTTGACCTTCCAATAAAATATGCTCCCTATCCAGAATTACATGGTCTAAAATGGAGACATAAGCTCCCAACAAATCATTCCCAGACTAAACAGTCTCGAGGGAGGGGTCCCGCAACTGTTGGGACAAGCACAACAACAGGTTCACCACTTCACCGTGGATGAATCAACATTTCTTTACTATTTCTATGTCCCTCAAAACAAAAATGATCATGGTATACTTGACACATAACTAAATGTAATAAAAGAAAGAAAAAAAAAGAGCATATAAAATATTTACGATGAAATATTAAACTGTACCAACATATTGATCATGCTCTTAACATACTGTAGAAATACTATATTATTTAACACTATTGAAACACCATTACAAGGACAATTAATTGCAATGGTTTGACACATAAACACACACAGCCCACACAGCTTAACACTGTCTCAATGGGAGAACTACGAATCTCTTGCAAACTCCCCTTCTTTGTTCCCTCCTATCAGTGGCATATCTAAGTCTCACAGAGCGTGACTCCCTGCCTACCTGATGGCTCGGAATGTGTCACACAGTCAGTAGCAGAGCCACTCCGGCCATGACCCACTTGGCGGGAGGCTCCTTGGTTCTGAGGTGGAGGGTCCAGACGTAGGTGGGACCTCTCCGCTTGGTACGGTACACTGGACACTCGTAGGTGTTCTGGAGCTCCTGCTGCTCTGCGGGAACGGCTCTGACATACAGCACCGGCATGGCCGGGGTCAGCTCCCTCAACACGGCCTCGGAGATGACCCCACCTTGGCTGTCCCAACGTGCTCCTGGGAGGACACAAGGACACGTTGTAAGTTTATACGGAGAGCACCGACGAAGGGGTTTCGGAGAATGTAACAGTGAACCATCGCGTCCCGACTGACCCGTTTGAACAAAATAATCGTTGACATAGCAATGCATGCGGATCCATGCCATAGCAGTGTTCCAATACCACACTGAAAAAAGAAGAGAGCAGCGTTTGTTGTGATGTTACATCACTTGACGATGAGGTTAAATAAAGGGTAAATTGTGGGGAAGGGTGTTTATGTGGGGAACTTTATATACTGACACATGCTATCCCGAGGGTGTATAGGAAGGGAATGTTACTATTTATTGTGGTAATTTGCTGAAGCTGACACAGCAACACAGTAAGGATGTGGGACTTGAAGGAATTTTGCAAACAGTGGATCCAGTACAACAAGAATCACTCAGTGGTCTTTGTTGCAGGAGAAATTAATGATCACCTTCCATGTAGAGTCCATGAATGTAGGCTCCCTCGCGAGGTGGATGACCATAGTCTTCTTTACTCTTCTTCGTCACATCCACAGTCAGACTCATCTTGTCCAGAGGCCACTGGTTCTTACGAGCAATGCTCTGCATGACGGCTGAGAAATGTGGAAACATCATCGTTACCTTTCACATCATCTGAATCACCTCTTTTAACTGTGCATGACAAATCTGTGAGTGGGAATGTTGACAGGCAGAGGTGTCTCACCAGTGAGGAAGGACTGGGGGTTGAAGAAGCCTGAGAGCCAGACCACCGCCGGTAGAACCAGGTCCTGTGTCCAGGTGTCCAGCTCACGACAGCGACACATTAGATCACTGAACCTACAGGATAACAATCTCGCCAGTTAACTGCAGAACGGAGTAGGAAACAATTCTTTTCTGTGTATTCTGGGGATTTTGTTGCAGGTGAACTGCTTTTGGGAGCTTTTTTTTCTTTTCTTTTTTCAAGTTTTCATGGGGTAATTTCATCAATACCTTTCACAGTACTGTGAGAAATATGGTAATTGGGACAATCATTTAGTAGACAGTAAGCAGTAGTTATTTTCCATTTTCTGTCCTATTTTTCCAAGGGCATTTGTTTTGTCGAGTTACATTATTTTGGCTTGGCATCGGCCCAATATCCAATACCAATATCGGTAGCTGTGCATCCCTAGTCTATTACATTGTAGTTTACCCAAAACACATGAGAATTATTGTTTGGATGCTGTAGTTACGTACCACTGTGCGAGTGTGTTAGTGGAGGGGTAAGCCAGCCTGGCCCAGGAGTCTGGAACAGCATCATAGAACAGAGCAGCTTGCAGAGTCTCCATGTTGGATGAGATGGTCAGCTCTCCCTGCGGACAGGAATGTTTCCTCAATGATAACGGACATTATTACAGACAGAACAGTTTCCATTTGTGTTGTTTATACAGTGTATTTCACAAGGGAGTGCTCCGGTACCTTCAGGCCAAGATTCAACTCTTGCAGAGAGCTTCTTATTTCTGCTAGCAGCACATTCATACGTTCACACTCCTGGAAGCAGACTAGGATATAGGGACTGCGCTCTGTGGTCTTGCCCATTATTTCTGCCATATTGTACTCCTCAGGAAGCCTCTCCAAGATGCCATCGAGGACAGACTTGACCTGGCAAATATAATAAACAAAGTTAGTTACGAGAATAACTTGATTTGTCTGCACTTACAAATAGATATTTCAATGCTTTTTAATGCACAGCAGCAGTAAGGAAACAAATGTGTTTCAGAACTTAGCCTTCAACAGTGTTTCTGCTGATGACAGTCACTGATAAAATTACCGTCAGTCTTTTGTTAACAATGGTGGATTACGCCTCTCTGGAAGGTTTTGTGTCTGTATGATTTGGTTTTGAAAATCCCATGCTGGTTGCCGTGTCTGCACTCTTGTGCCAGCTGCACACAGAGCTGTGTGCATTTTAGAACACCAACTCAGACAGACCTGTGCTTCGTCTCCAGACAGAATGCACAAGGCACTTCGCCAATATGACACCGTGTGTCCTTGCTGTTCTCCTATTGGGTAAGTAGCATGAGCTTTATGTTGAAATCACTGGATACCTTCTCCTCAGCACTCTGTGACGCCTCCTCTCCCACTGTGCTGTTCTGGGGCTTCAGTTCCAGCAAGGCCCTGAAGAGGTTGTCTGAGGTGACGGTGAGGAACTCCAGCTCAGCGTTGGGATGCAGACCATATACAGTGGGGCTCTCTGATGGGAGGTGGTCATCAACGTAACCATGGTAACCACTGTAGTCCAGAAATGGAGGGGCCAGGAAGCCCGGGCAAAGAAACAGCTCCCCTTCAAACTGTAAAATGACAAATTATAAAGAGGTTTCCAAAAGTAGGCCTATTGTATAATCTAATATATAGGCTATACTGTGTATAATATATGTACAGTACATTAGTTAGATTTAATAATTCTGCTGTATACAATATCAGATTTATCTTTCGAATGACATGGAATCAAATACTCGCATTCTAAAATAAATGTATTGCAACACAAATCAATTTCATTTCATGTACTATATAGCCAGGAAATGGTATTAAAAAATAAGTGACGTTAAAGAGGAGCCATTGTGTTTTATCTGATGTATTTGGGGGGTAATCAATATGATGGACAACAGAGTACCGTACGTGAGAGACAAATGTTGCTGGGCATACAGCAAAACACTTTGATTGATGGCTGATAGTCTGTGGGCCTAATAGCACTCTCGGAGAAGGAGTGGGTGCATAGCTCACTAGTAAAAGTAAATCTGCAGAGGTGTAATCAGACTTCTGTGTGAGTGAAGGAGCGGAATTCCAAATGGAGCTTCTGTCAAATGAACACCTACTGGCAAAATACCCACCAAATAATCACCACACAATGTATAAATACCATTCAAACAATCACCACACAATGTAGGAATACCGTTCAAATAATCACAACGCAATGTATAAATACCATTCAAATAATCACCGCACAATGTATAAATACAATTCAAATAATCACCACACAATGTATAAATACAATTCAAACAATCATCACACAATGTATAAATACCATTCAAATAATCACCACACAATGTATAAATACCATTCAAATAATCACCACACAATGTATAAATACAATTCAAATAATCATCGCACAATGTATTAATACCATTCAAATAATCACCACGCAATGTATGAATACCATTCAAATAATCACCACGCAATGTATGAATACCATTCAAATAATCATCATACAATGTATAAATAACATTCAAATAATCACCACACAATCTGAAAATGCCATTCAAATGATCACCACACGATATGTGTTTTACCATTCAGCAGCTGACAGCATA